>PVJO010006157.1:0-50290 GCA_004026905.1 Hystrix cristata
GCTTGCCTTGCAAGCACAAGGACCCGAGTTCGATCCCCAGCACCAAAAAAAAAAACAAAAACAAAAATAATAATACACAATTGGAATGCAAATGTACATTTACATGAGTGCATATATTTGTAGAGAAAAAATACACAGAGATATATACCATGTAAATGATCATATATACATATATAATCTGCACTACTTTCTTCCTACTCCTTCACACAAAAGTGACCACATTTTATATATGTATTAAAACATCACATTGTACAATATACATGCATACAATTATTTATCAGTTAAAAATAATGTTATAATAAAAGTTGACACCTCAGGATTTGCTTTGGATAAAGTGATGTAAGGTACTCTATAGATGTTAGTTAGATTTAAAAGATTATAGTAGTTTAATCATGATTTCTACCAAAACAATTAATATTCTTTGCTTTATTATAACTATTCTCATTTTAAAAGTTCTTCGGTTACTATGTCTACTATCCAATTATTTTGTGACACACTTGTACATATGAAGCTCTGAGACAATCTGTTTGTGGTTATTTTATTTCTTCGAATTCACTCTTTCCTAATTACATCAGAGTGTCAGCAGCTCTAGGTGACTAATCTCTGATAACATATTTCTCATCTAAAAACTAGGTATCAAATCAAAAGTTTAGTCTGTGAACAAGAAGTAAATTTAGATTTTTGATACATAACACATTATTTATAATTGAGTGTGTTCCAAAAGATGCTTGCACACACTTAAACTCAATGAGATAATAAATAAAATGCATGGTTCCAAGTAAGAGTGTTGATTCTCTCTTTAACAGTAAAATGGAAGAAAATCAGACAGTAGTCACAGAGTTCATCCTCCTGGGATTTTGTCTTGGCCCGAGGATTCACACTGTCCTTTTCGGGCTTTTCTTGCTCTTCTACACCTTCACCCTGCTGGGGAATGGGGTCATCCTGGGGCTCATCTGCCTGGACAGCACACTGCACACCCCCATGTACTTCTTCCTCACACACCTGGCCATCGTGGACATCGCCTACGCCTGCAACACAGTGCCCCAGATGCTGGCGAACCTCCTGAGCCCTGCCAAGCCCATCTCCTTTGCTGGCTGTTTGACTCAGACCTTTCTCTTTCTGACTTTTGCACACACAGAATGTCTGCTCCTGGTGGTGATGTCCTATGACCGCTACGTGGCCATCTGCCACCCCCTCCGATATTGTGCCATCATGAGCTGGAGGCTCTGCAACACATTAGTTATCACTTCCTGGGTGTGCAGCTCCCTCCTGGCTCTGGTTCATACAAGCCTCATCCTGAGATTGCCCTTCTGTGGGCCTAATCAAATCAACCACTTCTTCTGTGAAATCCTGTCTGTCCTCAAGCTGGCCTGTACTGACACCTGGCTCAACAAAGTCGTCATCTTTGCTGCTTCTGTTTTTGTCTTAGTGGGGCCTCTGTGCTTGGTTCTGGTGTCCTATTCACACATCCTGGGTACCATCCTGAGGATGCAGTCAGGGGAGGGCCGCAGAAGGGCCTTCTCCACCTGCTCCTCCCACCTCTGCGTGGTGGGACTTTTCTTTGGCAGTGCCATTGTCACATACATGGCCCCCAAGTCCCACCACCCTGAGGAGCAACAGAAGATCCTTTTCCTCTTTTATAGTTTTTTCAACCCCATGCTGAACCCGCTGATCTACAGCCTCAGGAATGCAGAGGTGAAGCGTGCCCTGAGGAGGGCGCTGTGCAAAGAAAGTCATTCCCGGGTGGTGTGAACTGGGAATCGCCACTGTCGGTATTCTCCTGGAATCATGGTGCCCACTTACTGCCTAAATCCACACAGATTCACAAACCTCCTCTTGTGTGTAACCTGAATGGTTCAAGAGCACAGCCTCCCTCTCCTTGTGCAGAAAAAATTTAGGACGTGTCGATTTCACGTTTTGAGGTTTTAGCAGATGTGAGTTTTATTTCTTATTGAATTGAGTGTTCATGCAATTAAAATTTATTTTATTTTTTGGATCCTGAAAGTTGAACATGTTCCATTAACTTCTGTAATCTAACTACATAAACTCACTAACTATATAGATCATAAGATTTGGAAGAGAAAGATTTTGAAAGCCTGCTACCTGAGGCATTGATCCCCAAAACTCAACAGGAAGGCTGTCCTTTCTCCCACACCAGCAGGTGCCGAATCCAAGAGTAACTCAGAGGAATTTAGGCTCATGGGGTATGCTACTTCGACATTTTATGTGAATTATTGACTCATATTGATATGCTAATCAGTTGTCTGAATGAAGGCACAAAATTAAAATAGGATGCACACAAGAAACAAGAGAAGAAAAAAGCCTACAAATAAAGTAAGAGAACTGAACATTATTTGTGAATTTGCTTATCAACTGACAAGCTGGTAGCTAGTAAAGGGGAAACTGAGCATTGGCCTCCGGAGGAGGCTGAAAATGAGTATCAGAGAAATTGAGCGGAGTGTTTTAGTATTCCCCTAAGAAACAGATTGCCAAGCTCTGAATTTTATCTATATGTAGTTTTTCCAGTGTCTTTGCATCAGCACATCCACTCTTGTTAGTCTGTATGTCCATCTTTCCCACCTTGAAGTGTCTTATCCGAAAGTAGAACAAGTACCAGAGAGTATAATTTCCTAGCTGGCAATCCAGCCACACTGGTGGATTGACCCTTAGTAACTGAATCACTTGGAAACTAATGATTAAGGATGAGTCCCCATATATTTCAGTTGGCTTCACAGGATGTTAACTATAAAAGGCCTTTTTTAAAAATCTGCCCTGCAATCAGGATGGTCACTCACATCGAGAGTTTCTCACAAGTTCACCATGAAGGTAAATGTAAGACTAATCAGGAGAGCAAGTGTGTGTCTTTCACTTGGGATTCAGCAAGTCGAATCAACTCTTCATTACTGAGTGTCAAAGGACATATTTAGGCAGGATTTACCTATTCTGACTTTTAAATATGGTAGCCATTAGACATCGTCTTGTCCATTAATCACTTTTAGTTCTGTACTTATTCAATCTTTGCAAATTTTCTTCTGGTGAATATTAGTAATTACGTCTCATTCAGAGTGATCACAGAGGAATTTCCAACGCAGTAGGAGCAGGCACCTAGTATGGAAATGACTGATGTATATTCCTCTGTGTTATATAGAAGAGGTTTTGTGGGCCTTTCAGATTTAGAGGATAGAGCTGTGGTCAATGATAAATTAATGATAGATAAAACAATAAAAGAACATGAAAAATGGAACTAATCACTGTTAAATGGTATAAAAAGACTAATCCATGAGTAATAGGTATTAGTGAAAAATCAGAAGACAGCACAAGGAGCATAAAAAAACCTGTTTTTAGAAGTAATAACAGAGAACTTTCCAGACATGAGAAAATAATTTAACACACAGATAAGTGAGGCATGTAGAACTCTAAACAGCGATGATCAGGAGAAAAAAAAAAGCACTCCATGCCATATCATAATTAAAATACCGGAAATCCAACACAGGAAAAGAATCTTAAATGCTGTTAGACAAGAGCAACACAGCACTTATAAAGGAAAACACTTCAGAATTAGGTCAGATTTCTCAATACAAGTGTTGAATGGAAGAATAGCTTGGAATGAAGTGTTTCAAGCCCTAAAAGAAAACAACTTCCAACACAACCTGATATATCCTGCAGATTATCTTTCAAAATTGATGGAGAAATAAGATATTTCCATAATAAAGAGGACTTTAAAAATCCCTAACCACCAGATCAACACTCAAAAAAACTCAAGGAGTATCCTAGGAAGAGAAAATGAAGCAAAAAAATCTCAAAGTGTCCAACTGAATGAATGCACCAGGTAGAACAAGCAATGAAGTAGAAGGGAAAGAAATTTAAAAGCTACAGGAAAATAATACAATGACAGGAATAAGTTGATACCTATCACTTACAACTATAAATGTAAATGGTTTCCATTTGCCAATCAAAAGACACAGATTAACAAAATGTGTCAAGAAACAAAATCCAGAAAAAAACAATATGCTATATACAGGAAAAACATTTAAGACAAAAAGAAACTCTGAGACTAAAGGTCAAACAACCAACCAAAAAACAAGTGGTGCCTGTTTTATTCCATTTTTATGGATGATAAATGAATGCTTGACACTTTAACTCACAGTTACTCAGAACATACAATTCAGAGACCACCATTTTCTCTCACCACTTAGTATATAGTATTTCTTTCATGCCATCCTGAAGATACATTCCCCACTGTCATAGACATTTCTCCCATGGTTGGTAGCTACTCTTTTTACAAAATCTCCTTGATGACAATTTAATTCGACTGGTGGTTACATCCACCTGTTTTATTTTAGGTTTTTATCCAGGCTATTCTCAAATCAATATTATAGTCAAATTCTGAAAGAACCTTAAATATAAAAGTTATAAATGTCCAATGAAATGGAATGCTTGGTACTAGTACATAACATAAATGATTTTGTTTCAACTAATACTGACAGCATCCTCCGTGTGCTGAGTTCTTTCCCTTAACTATATCATTTTCACTCAGCATTTTCTGATCAGCCCTTACAACACTGTTAACACCATTAATTTTTAACAGAGGACAGAGAATTTCAAGTAATAGCTGTTGGTCTTTGTGCCCTTGTAAATATGTCCCTAAGTTTTAGTTTGTGTGATACTCCCAAACATTAAACTTATTGTTTTCTAGTTTTTATGTTGATCTCTTCATTGCGGGGGTTGATCACATAGAAAGGAATTGATCACAGAAATATGTTCTCTGATACTGTTGTTGACACAGATTTTCACTGCACTACTGGCTGCTAAACAGCAGTTTTCTGACTTCTGCACGCTGCCACTCAAAGTAAACATTTGTGTATGTGTTCGCGGCAAGCAAGACTTGACTGTTCTCTGCTAGCTTCCTTCGCATACATTTATCTTTATGTTTCACTCTGATGAGTTGTAGAATCTGAAGATGCCTTAACTTGATATGTAACAGAAAACACATGCATTTCCTAGTTTTATTTTATTTATTTAGCTTTTCTTGGATCAAACTTTCTGCTTTATTGGAAGTGTCCTTTTGAGGTCGGGGTGGGGGTGAGACAGGGTCTCACTAAGAACTTCAGACTAGCTTTGAACTCACAGCGTAGCCCAGGTTGGCCTCAAACTCACTGCCATCCTTCTGCCGCAGCTGCCCAAGTGCTTGGATTACAGACAGGCATCACCACACCAAACTTCGGTAAAATGTCTTTTTATACTTGATATTTATGTGTTGAGCATGATTGTTAACTGATTGTGTAAGAAACGTCCAGCTAAATTGGATCAGCATAGTTCTGGGTGTGGAAGACCCACCTTAGGGAGGCTTGTTGCCTGAATGTTATAAAAGGGAAGCAGAGAAGGAAGCTTGCTCCTGTGAGAGCTCCAGGCCTCCTCTTCACCTGCATACCTCCTCTCCTGGCTTCCAGCACAGACTCTTCAGCCTCCAGCAGAGACCCTTGGGCTTCCTGATCCGGATTCCTGCTGAACGCTGCAGAGATCTCCAGGCCTTCCACAGGATCCTTGAGCTCTCCAGTGCCAGAGAGACCTTTTGCGCTTTTCCACATCTGACTCTGTGCACTGTCATTTTAAGCTGATATTTTAAATAATTACATATTTGTATATCTCGCATTAAATCTGTTTCTCTAGTAAGCACTGACTGACACATGAAGGAATATTTTATTTTATTTTATTTATTTTTGGTGGTGCTGGGGATCAAACTCAGGGCCTTGTGCTTGCAAGGCAAGCGCTCTAACCACTGAGCTACATCCCCAACCCATGAAGGAATATTTTAAATGTCTTAAAATTATAACTTCCATAGCATTTTATGGAAGTTTTATTTACATTAGTGGCAATTCACCTGGGTGTGGAAAGAGAAATGAAGTGTTTACGGACTGCCTTTGATACAGTAGGCGTTTTGTATGATCAGGAGCACTTTGATGTTTGTGCCCCCAAAGAAAAATGTGTTTCTTCTCCTGGTGGACCTGGACAGTCACAGCACAGTGAGTGTGTTCTCTGACTGTGGTTAAGTGTGTGCGATATTTCCTCAGGTTGATGCTATAACCCGAGCAGGTCGGGATGACAGTGTGATAAAATCTCTAGTTTATAAACTGCGCAGCGACATGATGTGAGATTCCTGACCCTTTCAATGTAAGCAAGAAATATAAAGTGAAATGAGGACATCTTTGGAGTGAGACTCCATGTCCAGGAAACGGCAGCAGTTTCGATGGGAAGCAGCCTGGTCAGGTTCCTGTCTTCCCAGGAGGGCAGGACCTCCGAGTCCATCTCAGAGCAGAGACGGGAGGAGTTTTCCAGCAGCTGACCTGCGCTGACATTTGTGCCCTGAAAACCTCCCTCCAGGCAGATCCTACTGGACACCTTGGTCCCTCCCTCACGCCCTGTCTGGCCCTCGCCTCCCTCCCCAGCCCTCCACAGCACCGCCACACCCTGGCATGTTATTTGCAACCATACCACTCTCCAGGGCCCTTTGTTCCCACCTCTTCTGCAGCTCAGGGGCCCAGATGACCAGGGAGAAGCTGAGCTGCCACAGTGATGGCAGAATGTCGCTCGTGGGCACACTGGTCCTGCTTCCTACAGAGTTAAGTGAGTCGACTGGAGACTGGGGAGAAGGCAGCTCTGAGGTTCTCGAGAGTCCAATCATGCCCAGTGTCCGGGGACCAGAAGGAGACAGCTCATCTCAGAGGTGTGCTGTGTGGCTGTCTGGGTTTCCTAATTGTGGGTCCTTCTAGGGATGACGATAGACATAGAACAAAAAATTGCTTTGTCTCTTCCTCCCAGCAGAGACCGGGCTGCACAGTGTCTCCTGGCCCAGCCACCCCGGGGAGCCCTCAAGAGCTGCCAACTAGGCTTTACCCCAGAGAACCAAACCTCTTCTTCTGAGGACTCTGCTGCATTTCAGTCAGGAACAGAAGCCAACGTCCTGCAGCTCCACAGAAGCTGTGAGAGACCAGGACACTGTCCCCACCTGCAGGGGCTTCCCTTGCCAACATCCTTGAGACCAATTGTGGGTGCCAACCAAGGCGCCTTATTTTATTTGACCGTAAACTATTTAGACATATTGTAGCATCTATCTGTTGTTAATGTTGACCCTCGCACTGCAAGGACTGGTAAGGAAATTCATTCTTTTCTAAATATGCACTGAATATTATTCTGCTATGGGGATAATTTGGAGGAACATTAATGATAACTTTTCCAAATATATTTTTACTTATACAGTGTGTACATCATCCCTTGGTATGCATGGAGTTTTGCTTCCAGAACTTCTGATCATACCAAAGTCTGTGGATGCTCAAATCCCTCATATAAAAAGATGCAATACTTGTATATAGCATACATATGTCCTTTCATCATCAATAAATTACTTATACTTAATAAATTGTAGGTGTTATGTAAATAGCTAAGCTGTGCTGTTTAGGGAATAAGAAGAAGAAAACAATCTGTACTTGTACAATACAGAAGCAATTTTTTTCTGAATATCTCTGATTTTGGTTGTGGGTATGGAATCTGTAGCTACAGGCGGTTGTTGTATACAATTAGGTCAATTCTCTCGTATGTGGTAAAGTAGCTCCAGGAGAGCAATAAGCTTATGAAGCAGATGCTAGCTGAAGGATGAGGAATATTCTGGGCCTGGTAGCACCCACCTCTAATTCCAGGTACTTGGCAGGCTGACGCAGGGAGATCAAACGTTTTAAGCCAAACCAGACAACTTAGCAAGACTCTGTCTCCAAGAGTAAAAAGAGCCGGAGGTGTAGCTCAGTGGTACAGCACCCCTAGGTTTGATCCTCAGTATTGCACATAATTGTAACAACAACAATAAAGAAAACATTGTCCACAAAAATCACCTTGATCACATTGTTATCAAGACTACAAAACGAGGCAATACAAGATGCGGACCACAAAGTGCTGGTCACTGTGATTTACTGGGATTACTGTGAACTATGTGTCACATGTGCTGGGATCATGCTGTGATACCTTCCAAGAAGCTGCTAAAGATCGATGAGTCCCCATCCTGGTAACCGAGTGCTCACTGGGGACCAGCAATGTGGTCTTTATAATATATATTACCTCCTTGGTCTTCACCACACCTTATGAAACAAGCACTATGACTTTTCTTCTTTAAAAAACACCTGCTGTGGCCTGAAGAGGTTAAGTAGTGCACTCAAATTCCTAACTAGTAAAAAGGCATCTAAACCATAAGACTGTACACTCTTCGATTGCTACTCAGTGGTGTCCTTCAGTGCTCTTTGCCTCAGAATATGGAAAGCTACTAGTGTTTTGTTTTCTTATATTTACTCAAACCAGTACCCAGTCAGTCAATAAATATTTACAGCCCACCATGTTGCAAATATAAAGTATGTCAAATGTATCAAAATTTTGTTGCACATTAGATCAAAAAGATTTCTTCGATCTAAGGGTATATTTTAAACAAAAAGTATGAAAAAAACATAATTTTGAATCACAGTTAGCCTATCTTGATTGGCCATTGTGGAATCAAGAGAGAAAATACTGATAGCCCAAAGAAACAGGTTGGCAGATAAAATTGCTATGATGAAGTATACGAAGGTGTTTTCTAAGGTTGCTTACAAGACAGTTAAACTGAACACAAACTTCCTATGTAATCAGAACCTTCCAGGAAACTAGTCAAATATTGGAACCATTGGCAAATGTCCGGAAGTACTGTGGGGTACACACTGAGGAGGCAGGAGAGAGAGATTTTGAGAACGCTAAATTACAGAAAAGAGATAAGGAAAATGGGAAAACAGAGAAGACATCAGGAATGTGGTCCAGAAAAGGATGATTAATTCTGACAAAGATAAAAACCATGCGAAGATGATCCAAAACCAGAGACAACAGACACGACCATCGAGAGAGAGGCAGGTTTAACCGAGGACATTAATTGTAACAAATATTCCTTATCACTTGGAAGAAAACCATTCAACATGTTAGATGAACTAAGAATTCAAAAAATAGCTCTCATTTTAGGAACGCTGCATGACTCATATCCAAAGTATTAAAAAGAGTTCATCAGTACATCAAATCTTAAGTTTTACTTATAGAAACACAGGCCCCGTCTAGTACTGACAGGTTTGTTCAGATGTAAAGAAGTGATTTCAGTCTTAGTTATTTACTTTAAAACCATGGAGATGCCACAGAATACATTAGTCATCAAACACTTTGGCAAGTTGTGAGATAGCTAACTTGTACGTGTGTATAAAATATATTACTTCAAGCAAAAAATAGGGCCTGAAGGTTACATCAGGCCATTGGAGTACCAGTAAGATCCTTTAAGGACTTTGTGGGATGAAATAAAATCGAGGGCGGAATAGGAAAAAGAATGAATGTTTGAGCATTTTTGGAAATTCGACAGTGATTCTTATCTAACATCAGAAAGTCTGTTCCTTTTTCTTGGGAGAAATGCCTTTACTTGGTGCAATTATAGTTAGCAAGATTTAAGCAAGCCAAAAATTCCAGATCCGGTAAAAAAAAAAAAAAGTCAGTATTTAAGCATTTGTTTGCTTGTTTGTATTTATTCATTTATTTATTCACTCAGTAAACATTTAAGTGTCAGAATTACAA
Organism: Hystrix cristata; assembly: GCA_004026905.1. Taxonomy (NCBI): domain Eukaryota; kingdom Metazoa; phylum Chordata; class Mammalia; order Rodentia; family Hystricidae; genus Hystrix; species Hystrix cristata. The sequence goes on from PVJO010006157.1 coordinate 9,619, forward strand.
AAAAATTGAGTACATTTGTTCTTTATCCCTGAGGCACACGTTGGAACCAGACTTTCAAACCATGTGGCACCTGATCTTCACAAATCTTCATGTATGCCTTGAGCCCTCCTTCCTTCCGGTCTCTCCATTTAGATTTCAAAGAGTCATACTTTGTAAATGATGGGGGGTTTTCCCCTTAAATTAAGACATAGTTAGCTGGGTATGGTGCCACACACTTGTAATACCAGCACTTGGGAGGCTGAGGGAGGGGGGTTCATGGGAGTTTGAGGCCAGCCTGGACTACATAGTGATACTATCTCAAAAAAAGAAAAAAAAAAGAAAAAAATTAAGGAAAATTAAATAAAGAGGTTATAATATCCAACAGGTACATTTTTTAACCACATATTTTCACATGCCTAGAGTAGTTTCCAAATAAATTTAGAAGTTTGGCCTACTACAGAATAGAATAGAATTCTGTTATAGAATCCTAACAGAAAAACATAAACTCTGGCTACATGTTCTGAATTTAAAATATTCATTAGAATTTACTCTTTCTGATTTCGTAATTTATTGTTTCCTCCTGAGGAAACAATTTGTTGCCCCTGGAGAAGGGCCCGGCGGAGACGCTCTTCAGGCGTCCCATGACATGCTCTGAAAAGAGTCTCGGTCCCGGACCCAGTCCTCGCATCGTAGGTCCGCTTGGGAATATGGTTCAGTATCAAGTATTTCTCAGCTGTATCATCCCATCCAAACTTGGAATGAATAAGTCTGACTGGAATTAACTTGCTTTAAATAAAGCACCTGCAACATCAGCCAAGCACTTTGCTGATCAGCACATTCCCTTTCTATCAAAATACCTGCAGGAGGAGGCGGACTAACAGCAGAGGCTTGGTTTGTGAGTAGGGAATCAGAGCAGAGGGGAGCAACGGGAGACCTGCCCAGCTATCCAGCGAGGACCACCGGAGCTGCCTGGGCTGAGGACGCACCTCACGGCAGCAGACGCCCTGCCCTCGAGTGTGTGCCCATGTGCTGTGAGACTGGCTCTCGCCGATTCTTTAGTCCTCAGCCCGTCTGAGGATCGAGGACCCCACTGCGTGTGAGGTCGGTGAATTACACTCACGTGCTCCTCACCTGACCCGTGAGATGACCACAGGACACACTCAGTGGACTTCGGATGCACACAGAATGCCGAGTTAGGCTCTCAGCCTTGTCTTCCTCCTCCAACTCTTATCCGGTGTCGGTGCCCTTACCTGCCTTACGTCCACCAGGCGGTGGTGTTACTTCTCTTACCTCCAGCTCTCTGGGAAGTGGCCCCACCGGCCCTAACACCAGCTGGGCCAGGCTCTGATCCGAAGCAGCCTCCTTCCACTCATTAGCCCTCAAGAAATGCTTTTGTTCAGCGGCAACAGGCACAGGTTCTACAGTTCAGCTTTACGTGATTTTTCCTAGCAATGACGTTGACAAAAGTGTCTGTACCAGCATAATGCAGGATTTCTGCATAGTGTTTTAGGGGAAATTTAAGCACAAAATCCCAAGTATTATCTGGCCTGCCACCAATATCCAGAAATACCAATCGCCTAGACTAACCACTGATTGCTATTGTAGTCCGTAAAATGACAAATTGACTGAATTATCTCTTTGCTGAAATTTTCAAATGAGCCATCTGTAAGTCTGTAGCAAATTTTATATCACTAAAGATCTTTTGCAAACTGGAAGGGGGCTGAGCGATGGAGGGGGAAGGGAGGTAAAAAAAATTAAGATGTGTTACATCCATGTGCCAACTCTCCATGATGAAGGAAATCATTATGTACTGCAAAACGTATGAATAAAAATAAAAATTTGAAAAAAGTAAAGCAATTCTAAAAAAAATACAAATGCCTCTGTCAGCCACCACCCCAGTGGTGTAGCTTCTAGGCTTTTTTCACCAAAGCGCCTCAATGCCTTTATGCTTTAGCATGAAATTTGTTGGCTGAGTTGCTTACCACCAATCTGCTGATTTATGAATGTGATTCGGTTGATTGTAGCTTGTATCTACTCATGTGCTTTTCCTTAAAAAATAAGGCACAGTTAATTACTATGTTTTATGAATAGTCATTTATTCCCTTTTTGAGTTTCACGAGATACAAATGCTAAGCATGGCATGAGCAGGAGATCCTCCAACGCACTTCTTACTTCTTACTTCTGTCGGACTTTCTTACTTCTGTTAATGCTTGGATTTGCCAACACAGGAGAAAGGACGACTTACAAACAGCCCCTGGAGAACCATGTCCTGAAAAGTTTTTACACACATCTACACACTCTCGCAACCCCCTTCAAATCAAAGCACAATTCCCTGACCCCTTGCTTATTAATAATGACATACTCAAAACGTAAACTCAACATTCGTGAACAGCAGGAAGTCCCCAAAAATCCAATTCCTACAAACTTCATGGGCTGTTATTCAAAACAAATATTTTGGTAAAATCAGTCATGTTGAATCAATCCATCAATTAATCCCCTATGGCCAATCGGTTTGCATGTATCACCCAGTGTAAAATAAGTTAGTCACTAGAGCTGGTATGTAGTACTTTTGTAGATTCTCTCCTTGGAACCTAAACAACATATTGTCATTCACTTCGCTTTTTATCTTTTTGCTCCTATTGTTATCATGTAAACTGCTCTAGATGGTAAAGTTTGACTTTCAATGCTGAAAGCAACACAGTTGATATTTGTATTGAGAAAATGGAATTACACTTCTTTACTGGGATTACTCTAATTCTCCTGTTCGGAGTCCTTCCACTACTGATTATTTCTAGACTTTAAGAATTCTCTTAGTAGTTTTAACATATGCAGTCTGAAAACAATCTTTATGGCCTGGTTATTTTTCTTTCTGATTCTGCCCTGCCCTTCCTTCTGCCTATCAAGTGTCACGGGTTCTAGGTACCTGCCATGGGCGACTCCATCTCTTCTACAAAACTGGATGTTTAAAGGCAATATTTAAATTCAGTTTAAAACAGCACTCATTTTAAAAACTTATCTTTTAGAAATGACTAAATTCATAAAATAATATGAAATAATATTTAGATGCTTTTGAAAAGTCCTATCCCAAACTATCCATTTCACCTCTTTCATAGGGAAATGAGGAAATCACACCTCTCTCACCTGCTGGGTTCATCCTGCTGGGATTCGCTCTGAGCCCGAGCGTGCGCCTGCTCCTATGTGCCCTCTTCTCCCTCTTCTACGCCTTCACCCTGCTGGGGAACAGGCTCATCCTGGGGCTCATCTGCCTGGACGGCACACTGCACACCCCCATGTACTTCTTCCTCGCACACTTGGCCATTGTGGACACGCCTACGCCTGCAACACGGTGCCCCAGATGCTGCTGAACCTGCTGAGCCCAGCCAAGCCCGTCTCCTTTGCTGGCTGCATTACTCAGATCTTTCTTTTCCTCACACTTGCACACCCAGTACGCTGCCTCCTGGTGGGGATGTCCTAAGATCCCCACGTGGCCATCTGTCACTCGCTCCAGTGTCCTAACACCACAAACTGGATCATCCTGGCTGTCACTTCCTGGCCCTGGTCCATGTGGTTCTCGACCTTCTGTGGGCCTCATGAAATCAACCACTTCTGTGAAATGCCATCTATCCTCAAGCTGGCCTGTCCTGACGCCAGGCTCAACCAAGCCGTCCTCTTTGCACCAGTGTGCTTGTTTCTGTGAGGCCCTCTGCTTCCTGCTGGCCTCTGACTCACACACCCCCGTGGCCATCCTGAGGATGCAGTCAGGGGAGCGCCGAGAAAGGCCTTCTCCACCCGCTCCCCCGACCTCTGCACGGTGGGGTGCTTCTTTGGTAGCACCGTGTTGTGCCACCCGGAGGAGCAGCAGAAGACCCTGTCCCTGTTTTCCAGCCTTCTGACACTGTGTTCTACAGCCGGGGGACAAAGCGTCCAAAGTGTCTCGCGAGTACGGCGCAAAGTCCCTCCCGTTCGATGTGACGCTTGAATCGCCGGCCTCAGGGTTCTGCGGTTTGGTCACTGAGTACTGCTCACTTTTCTCTTTCTCTGAGACTGAACGATCCAAAAGACTCTGCAAAGCAGCCCGTTTCCTCCCCATGAAAAATCTGGGGTTTGCTGGCTTTGTTATTTTTAATTCTGTCAAATATATGTTGTTTGTTCTCCATTCAGCTCCATATTAAGTTGACAATTTCTGAGGGAAGAAATTTATTTCACACATCGCCACAGCTTCCAGTAGCTTAAACTAGAGCTCTGATGCAAACAGGGGCACGCAGTGTTAGCAGAATCACAGGCGTGAGCAGGCAACGCAGTCCCCGCAATGCCGAGTTTAAAATCCCTGCAGCTGCAGGTGGAGACCCCCAAGTCCACGACACTCTGTCCACTTTCACCCGGCCTTTGCCTGTTTCCCCTCAGTCATTCTTCCTTGTCACAGAGTCAATGCACCCAATTGCCTGTTCAGGCGCAGGGGAAACGGATTTCCATTGACTCAAGCCCATTGTCTACGGACAGTATCTGTGAATGCACACACGTTCAGCAGCCAGTTGTGGGGCATTCGTCAAGCAAACGCCCACAGGTACTTCTGCTCTAGAGTTTAAATGGCTGCTTCTTTCTAAACGCTCCTTACCTTCTCTGATTCTCTGAATAAACGCGTGCTCCCTGCCGAGAGAGCAGGAAGGGCCACAGCACAACCGCTCAGCGCTGTGTGCGACAGGCAGTCCCCGCTGCCGACTTGACTGGGTTGAGGGATGCCCAGAAACTCGGTGTCTCCAGAGATGACTGGTGCGTAGGTCAGAGAACCGAGTGAGGACGACCCGCCTACCCGACAGGCTGGGGGTGCAGATGTAACAACAGCAGCGGCAGGCGAAGGTGTCCACTCGCTCTTGCCGCGCTTGGCTCTTCTTAAGCACATGCCTTTCTCTGCTCTTTCATCTGTGGACATCAGCTCAAGTTCTTCAGCCTGTGAAAGTGGCCCCGCGCCAGGGACTCTGCACGCAGCTGGCTTCACATTGAGGCTGCGTCTTTGTCCTCTTATTCTGAGGCTTCCAGCACCCTACACTGAGCAGCTCCCACTTTCTCTGGCTCTCCGGCACGCAGGCGGCCTATTCGGCTTCTGATTATGGGAGCTCATTTAAGAAATCCTTTCTTACAATTACATGTATTTTATTAATTTCATTTCTCTGGAGAACTCTGACTGATGCACTAGGTATGTTTGCAAAGACTGGAGCAGATGCACCTGAATGGAAAAGGGTGTTTTAATAATATTAATATTTCATATTATTATTACATGCTTACTCTGTACCATCCACTGCACGTTGATAGGTACTTTGTAAAGAGAACTCTATTTATTATCATCGTAAATCCTTTTCTCGTTATCTCAGTTTACAAATGGAAGCATTAAGCAAGTGATAAGTGTTAGACTCACACCCAGTCTGACTCTCAGGCCAAAATTAACCAGGATAATGTGGTTCATTTTTAACAGTATTAAGAATTCGGCCGTGATACCTTAATGCAGGCTGTGTCAGGTGGATAGTGGCTTCTCCTCCACGAATATACGCCACAACGAGTCCAGGGAGTCGAAGACTGTGTGTGGAAGTCTTGCTCTCCTGGCCTGTGAGTCCTATGCGGGTAATCACAAAGCAAATCCAGGGTCTCAGAGGAAAACCGAGTGTAGGATTGAAGTCTATTCTCACTGATATTCCAGGTTTAATTTAGAACTGAAAATTGGGATAAGACTCAGAACCAAGACATCTCTAGTTTCACACACACCATTTACATATTTGTGCATATGCACACACACGCACACACATATACACAGACCTACTGAGGGCACCCTCCTAAGTATTAGCTGTTTTAATGCTCATAACAACCCTACGAAGTAGGAACTTTTGTTAAGCACTTTTATATGGGAAAGCAGAGATACAGAGAGACCAAGTAAGACAATGAATGCCTCCAGTTAATAATACCCAGCCTAGGATCAAATTTAGGCAATTTTATTGCCAAACCAATAACCATAAGTGATACTAGAAAACAGAGATCGTGAAGTTCCAGTAGAAGGAGAAGGGAGAGAATAGAAATGTTTACCGCCAGCCCAAGATGAGCACTGGCTTCCAGACAGAAAAGTATTAATGTCTGCTGAAGAATCTGGCTCAGCTTCACACTGCTGCTCAAGAATGCGGATGAGGTAGCAAGGAAAGACCATCTTTCAGGCCACATTCTTTGACTGGCAGGATAGTACAGATGTTGACATCACAGTTTTAAATTCAGTGTTCCCCAGCTGAAGGACATTAAAAAGTCTTCTTATAGTTTATCCAAACTGGATATATAATCTGTGATCCCAGTAGCCACTAACCCAGCCTTTAAATGGCAACTTAGCTCCCTGGCAATGTTGGGTGTTCCATTACAACACATGTTGTGCATAAAGAGAGCCCCTTGCGCTGTTTCAGTGGGCTGCTGAGCATCTGTAGTGACAGAGATGCAAGTGGACCTCATTTGAAGACACAAAGTGTCACACAAATATATCGTGGCTAGTATTATCACTACTATGTCAGAAGTGATTTTTGCCCTGGCTAGGCTTTCTGAGTTGGGTCTGAGGCTCTTTTAGACAGAAACCACACTGGTGAGGATAGGTCACCCAAACTTGCACACTTGGCTTTTGTGTGTCCCCTCTAGAGGCGTGGAAGCTCAGAGGGAACAGCCTGACGAGGGGCGGGACCTGCCTCCACTCAGCACTTTCTGTGAGTGTTCGGCAAAGGTCCAGAGGACCTCTTTACCGCTCAACCCAGTCCCAGCCCATCCACCAAGAAAACAGGGGACGTCTCCCAAGAAACTGATTTCAGAATTCCAATTTTGTATAATCTTTATCCTGGGATTTACATTTCTCAATTTTATGCCATCTCTCCACAAGTGGAAATTCCAGAATTGTTTCACCTCTTGATCCCCAAAATGTAGACGCTCCTAGCACATAGCAAGTACTCACCAAAAACTTGTCCAGTAAAGGGCCCTTTAACCATCTGTTGACTTCATTCCTAAATTTTCAGTGTTGAGCTATCTTCCGATTTCTAACCCTCTTTAAATTTTTTTTCTAATTATGGGTTATAGTGCAGAAGAAATGTAATTGTAGTTGATGATTTTTGAGCAATTACTATGTTGTAGGCACTACACAAAATGCTTTAATATTATCTTCACATTCAAATATGTAAAGTAGGGACCAATGCTATCCTTAAATAACGAAGGGGACAATAAAGTTTAGAGAAACAAATTTATTTGCTCAAGGTCACAGAATTATTCAGTGGTGGCAACATAATTCAAGACTAAGCTTCAAGCCCCTACATGAACTCTGAGCCAGCTTTGTGGAGAGAACTTATGGATATTCCGAATCTGAATGGCCAACAACAGGACTTTCCTAGTAGCTGCTCAATTAACTGCCACTCAAGTTTAACTAAATAAACCAGTCAATGTGTCCAGATTTCTACCCATAATATATGGACTGGGGGTGTGTTACCTTTTATTCCTTTAAGGTTAGATAAGATCATTAGATTTGCCTAATGTTTGCTTTGGCATATTCTTATATGATATATATTAATAATCAAGAACATGCCATTACTCTGTCATCACAAAGAAGAAAATAAACGAACGAGGGAAGAAAGTTAGATTCAACTGCTGAAACACACTGAGAATGTTTATTCATCATTATTATAGGGATCAGTGGCCGCTGGCTTCTCTAATAAATGTGCTGAATTACTAAACCTGTGGTTTTGGAAGCTGGGGTGGTGCCATATGGAAAGCCTCGTTGGGGTGTTGCCCCAGAGGACACTGGCGAGAGGGTGGAGAACAGAGCTACTGGAAATGACGGGGGCGGGAATCTGCATGTGGCATCTGGCTCACCTGCCACCTGAAATTAGCACCTGCAGCATCTCTGGCATGTGGGCCGGGGCTGCCAATAGCCCACCTGTGGGATTACTGCCACCGTCTACCTTAAGTGTGGTGCTATTGTTAAATATGGGTTGCTGAGAGTAGACCAAAATGAGAGAGACCTAGCTAGCATGCTGTGGTACTAAACTCCACAGTACTAATGTCTTCCAACAGGCAACAAGGGTGTTACATCCTTTCTTTCTTGGCAAACTTTGGACAGCCATGGTTCATTTATCTTTTTAAAATTTGTCTTTTTGTACATTTGTTTTTAATGGGGGTTTTTTGTTTTTTTGGTTTTTTTTTTTTTTTTTTTTGTGCTGAGGATCAAACTCAGGGCCTTGTGCTTGCAAGGCAAGCACTCTAACCACTATGCTAAATCCCCAGTCCCTGTTTTTAATGTTTTTAAGTGAATTTTATTGTATATACTTAAGGTATACCACATGATTTTTTAAGGTACGTATAAAAGGTAGGAAAATGGTTACCATAGTAGAACAAATGAACACATCCTTCACCTCACATCGAAGCAAAAGAAGCTGTAATCTACACATTCCCCCCAATTTTTATTCTGAATACAGTTTTATTAGCTCTAATCTTCCAGTTGTACATTAGATCTTTTGATTTCTTCATCCTCCATATTGGCTACATGTATCTTTTGAAAATTCACATTCTGTTTCTCCTTCCACACTGTGACCCTCATAATCACTGTTTTATTGTCCATTTCTATATATTTGACCTTTTAAAATATTTCATATATAAGTAAGAGCATGCAATATATTTTATGCATCTGGTTTCTTGCACCGAGTATAATATCCTCTAGGTCCATCCATATTGTAGCAAATAGTAAGGTCTCCTCAATCTTTAAGGCTGAATAATGTTTCAGTGTAAACATATATCACAATTTTCTATCCATTTATTTGTAGATAGACACTTAGGTTGTTTCCGCATCTTTCCTATTGTGGATAGTGCCGAAATGAGCGTAGGAATGGAGACATTTTAACCGGGCAATGACTTCATTTCCTTCGGGATTCTACCAAGGAGAGGATTTTTGAAATCGTGTTGGGTTAATAGAAGTGGATCCCTGTGCTCAGTACGGTTCCCTGGAGTGCTGCTGTAGAGTGGCGACATCCTAGTTCTGTCCTTCCTCACCATGTGACCTTAGAAGAATCGCTTCATGCCTCTGGGCTTCCGTTGCCACATCTATAAAATGAAAAGTTGAACTCAACTGCCTTTACGCTTCTTTCTTGTTTTCTAATTCTCTGTCTGCACCGGTTTCCTTAAATCTTATATGTATTTGGATTTTCATATTTTAAAGGATTGTAGAATAAGTTTCAGACAGAGAGAATGAAATAGACTTTTGAAGATAGCTGAATCTCTCAAGGATTAAACACTGTAAGAATTTAAGAGTGAGCACTGAATTAATGGATGAGTTAATTATTTTAGTGCTCTAAGAAATAGAAATTTCTTCTGACTGGCTAAAACATAATGAGAAGTGCCCACTCTCATAACTGGGGATTGTACTAGTCTTCTAGGGTATCACTAAGAATAACTTTTACTGGGAAAGTTTCTAGGACCTAGACTAAAACTGAAATATCTAGTTCTCTACATATGTTGTTCACATTATAAATAATAATTTTAATAGTCTTTACTGAGCCCTTTGAAATGTTAGGAATTATGCTGAATTACACGCATTACGCCATTCTCCTGTCTGCACCTGAGGACAGTGCTGGGGGACGGCTGGGTGGTAGGGTACTTGTTTACCGTGTGCAAGGCAAGGCCCCTGGTCCAGTCTCCAGGGGTACCAAAACATAAAAAATAAAAATAAACCTCATGAAAATTCTGTGAGTTTAGAACTTTCATTACATTCATTTTACAAAGGAGGCCACAGAAGCTCACAGAATGTAAGAAATTTTCACGTGACAAGACAGGACTCAACGTGGAGTCCAAACCAGGTCAGCTAGACTCCAAAGACCACGCCCGTTGCCGCGGAGCACACCTCCGCCCTGCAGTGCAGGCTGGCGGAAACTTTCTCCGTCCATGTTAAAGTGAGGGCTAAGAAAATCAGGCTTATGATCTCTTATACAGCATGATAACTATAGTTAGTAACAATACATTGCATTTTTCAGAAATGCTGGGAGAGTAGATTTAAAGTACTCTCACCACAAAAATGATGATAACTACCTGAGGTAATTCATGTTAATTTAAGTCATTCCATGATGAACATATATTTCAAAACATCACATTGTTCACCATAAATATACACAATTTTGTCAATTAAAAACATTTTTTAAAAAATCCGCTACCTTCACACACACACACACACACACACACACACACACACACACGTACACACACACTAGATGTAAAGTTTTGAAAATTCACTTTAAGAAAAAGTAAAAATATAGCTAACACAGTTTCCGTATATACCACAAACAAAATAGCACTAGATAAACCATTTTTCCAATTGAGAAAATGAAATACACAAATTTAAGTAGAAACATTCACTATTCTCAGAACACGATGAGAGACACACTGCCCTTCTGGTAATCAGGGAAATGGCTTTTAAAACATGAGATAATATTTTTCCCCACCATATAAACAAAAATAGAAAGGTTGCTACTTTCTCCTGTTGCTGAGCATGTGGGCATGTGGACCCTAATCAGTCTTAACAGAAATCTAAGTTGACTGGGGAGAAATTTAGAAATATCTCTTCAAGAATTAACATTTTCACACCTCTTGAGGAATTCTAATTCTAGGGACATATTCTACAGAAATATTCTCATACACATGTACCCAAATAGATACATATAAATATATTTTAAAATTGAGCCATATCTGTAATAGCAAAACTAACAAATAACCTAACATTAGTGAGAAATGGGGTTGTTAAATAAAATATTCTCTATGTATACTATGGAATACTATACAGCTATTCACGTAAAAAAGTTTTATGTAACACTAGTATATGAATGCAAAGTACTACCGAGAAACAGGTTAGATTGGGGGTAACCAAATTATGCAGGTATATGATCCTTTTCAGAAAACAGGTCTGATAGAAGATGGGACAGCTGACATTTTAAGAGGATGAGGAGAACACGAAGGCTGCATTTCAAACTGTTCAAAATAGAATTTTGATGGGATCTGCACTGTCCAGAATGAGAAGAAGGGAAGTGAAGTAATGACTGAGGAGGTATAAAGAGTCTGAACATGAAATGGTTGAATCTCCTGGGAGCGTGGGAGACATTCAGCCCACCGGGCCTGGGCCGTTCAACCCTTCCCATCAGACATGGGACAGTAAAATGTTAGTGTGGGGGGGCAGTTATTTAGTGGGCTGTAGCAAGGCCACTGGTAGAGTAATATGTCCTCAGGGACTATCTGCACCCCCCTTTAAGTCGACACATGTTTCCTGTCCAGTATGATTTTATAACACTCAAAGCCTGACAATTGTCCTCCCCTCCTATCTTCAGATTGTCAGAAATGCTTTAGCCAGACAAACTTGCGTTTCACAGTTATAGCTAAACTTAGCATGGAGATGCACTGATTCATGCTAGGCTATGAATAGCAGGTTTCCGGGGACCTATTTGGGTACGAGTTAGAGTCCTAGATACCAGAAGAGGGTGGAGAGTAAGCAAGGCTGAGATTCCCCCCGCCAATGCATCTATTTTAATCCCCACCTCTTCTGAAGCCTGTGGTTCTACCAGATTCTTGGCTGTCATTTAGGTCTCTAAAACCTGCCTGGACACTTAGGAAAACGGCAGAAATGAAAGCAAACATACACTAAGTCCTACCAACGGGGTGCTGATGAAGTAAAGAGCCTACCTTCACACAATGGAATAGAATGTAACTGTCAATGAACAAACGAAAAATAATATAGGAAGACATCACGTGACTGTCTGTAACTTACACAGAAAAATATCCAAGATACACTGAGGAAAGCAAGGGTACAACGCAGAAGGGTGAATAATCTATTTCTGGTGTACTTCTATGTGCATAAAGTAATCCAAGGGGACACATAAGAAATCAAGAGAGAGGTTAGAACCTGGGAAGGCAGGGGTGTATCCAGCCTGAAACTTCTATAACTTTGGACAACTTCTTTAAAAAAGAATGTAAATTTATGAGTACAAAATTATTTTGATGGCTTAGGAAGGGCTCTAAAGCTTAAGCTTCTCCAGCTTTATGATAAACCCACTGCTGGAAATGGACAGAAGGAAGAGGACATCAATGAATAGTTTTGGAAGCTGTTTGAAATTTAAACTATTTTGGGGGGTATTGGAGGTCGAACTCAGGAGCTCAGACTTGCTAGGCAAGCACTCTACCACTGAGCTGAATCCCCAACCCAAGCCATTTTGTGTGTGTGTGTGTGTGTGTGTGTGTGTGTGTGCGCGCGCGCGCGCGCACGCGCTGAGGATCGAACTCTGGGCCTTGTGCTTGCAAGGCAAGCACCCTACCACTGAGCTAAATCCCCAGCCCCCCAAGCCATTTTTTACCTTTTCAAAAAATTAGATTTTTAAAGCAATCAGTATTTTTGCCAAAGTGACTTTGGAGAGAGAGAAGTGACTAGGTGGCCAGGCCTCATGAAAGACTTCATGTTCATTCACACAACCAAATTCATAAGAAGAAAACTGCAAAACCTGCTAGTCGCTAAGCTGAAATATCACATTTTACCAATCTGATTGTCAAAGTCCAAACTTTAAAAAAAGAAATACACTTAGTGGGGGAATGGGACATCCTTCGTTGTTGTAACTCAGCACGAATGGCTTCCCCAGAGGGCACCATTTCCACAATTACAAATGCACACATCATGTGACACAGCAATCCCACTTCTAGAAGTATATCCTGCAGGGAGACCAGAACGTGTGCAAAGCAACAAATGTAAATGTTATTCACAAAAGCACTGTTTGTACATCAAACCACCGGAAACAAATTCAAGAGGAGACGGCTAAGGAAATCATGCAATACTCACTCGGCAGAATATTGTACAGCTGAAGAATAAGCGAGGAAGCTCTAATGTAATGATACAGAACAATCTTCAATCAATATTTTCAAGTGCTAAATGCAAACTCAAAACATCTCATGGGTTATCCTTGATGTAATATATTTCCTCTAAGTTCAGAATATTTTCGGTAACACTTCACAAACAACTTGCAATATTGATATCACAGAAAAGTGAACTAGATGGCTGGGGAAACTGTTTTAGAGAGAAGAGGGGCTTACTTTGTACTTTTAGGTTTTGAAATGTGTTAAAAAAAAAAAAGATTTTCAGAGTCTTGCAAAATTTGCACCAACTGTGAACTCTGACAAAATGTGAGACTGTTTAGAGGACCAAACTTTCCCCGGAAGATGAAGTCCATACTCAATGTGGACTAAAGTGGGATAACAAACTAGCGAAGCCTGGGCAGTCCCCCCTCCACTAGAGGGCAACTATTCACATTTAAAAGTCTCATTGGTTCTTTGATTTTTCAATGAGTTTTTGGTTGTAAATGAAACATTTTGTTAGGGATTTATTTTTTTTAGTGGACCAGATAAAATTTCTAGAAAATGACTGTCTAGTTGCCACAGCTGGAATTCTTCTCTGAGCTCTTGGTACAGTTCTCAGTGACAAAAGAGACCTCCTTTCCCCAAGTCCAGGGCTAAGGAACTATCACTCAAAGAGGGAGGTGTGTGTCTGGCACATGGGAGGAAACAGAAAAGAACAATGCAATCCTCTGTGCATTCCTTTATTCTTGCTGAGGATTCAGAGTTACTTTGTGAAATGTAAAGAAGGCTGGATCCCTGGGAACATAAGGACGCACACCATGAATAAATGAGTCTGAGACAGGGAATAACAGATCCTAGTTATGCATCACTATTGTGGAAATAAGAAATCTGTCATTGGTCAAGAGTGCTCAGCAAACAAAGAAATAGACTATACGAGGAATCTTTTGTTACTGATAGATTATGCATCCCAAGAGTGCTTTAGAGTTAAAATTGTGTTTCGGGACTGATTTTTCTTGGGGAGGACTGAAATTTTCAGAACGATAAATGATTTGCGCTGAAGCACTTGTTGCCACCAGGTGGTGCTGTGACTTCTGCCGACTACATCACTCACATTGCCTGCTAGAACCAGAAACACAAAACATGCTTCTGCCTGAGAATCAAATCTCCACGTGATCTGGTGAATCCATCGAGGAAGCACACTGGGCAGAAACATCCTGGCAGAGGCTGACTTGGGTCTGAAGGCCAAAGACTGTTCCAGGTAATAATGCTTCCCACAACCCCCACACACACCCGAGTTGATGTCTCCAGGCTTCGAGTTTAGCCTTCAGGGTCCTCCCTTCACACAATGCTGTTACCTGTCTGGGGTACTGGAGGCAGAGTTGGAACCTGGGTAGCGAAGAGTAGCTATTGCGCTCATAGAAACGCATACCGGGAAATGCAGCTGCCATGCCCACCCACTTTCCACCCCTCTCAAGATCTCCCTTTTAACAGAGACTACCCTTGTCACTGTGGTCCACAGCAATCACGATTTCTTTTGAATTTCTGTGGCTTTATGGCTTTTTACCCCTCATTGGGCTTATCAGAGATTGCTTTAGAATATTATTTCCCAATTTCCATCTAAGTGTTCCAAATTCTTTTAAGGCAGGGACCATGTTATAATTATCTTGGTAGAACCCACACTGACGAAAGCGTCCTAGCAGTAATGTATGCACAGTAAGGAGATCAAGAATGCGGATAGTCTGAAGCGGATGTTCAGTAATTTAAGTGGCCAGAGTGACAGGTAGGCTGCTGGCCCCGTTTGCCACCATCTAGACATAGGGAAATGACCTTCCATGCCATAACCTTTCTGGAGCCGTTTGGTTGTCTCTAAAAAGACACAACTGAACTGTCCTAACTCTGTAGTTTTTAAATTTGTTTTTGTTGTTTAAGGTCTTGCTTTTATGCTTTGCACATCTTCAGTATTTCTCCCTTGAAAGAGCCACTATGGCAGGAATACTTGTTTAATGAAGGAAATAGAAGGATACTTCTATTTCTCTTCATTCTCACCTCCATTGCTCTCTCTTCCCTTTTACACAGCTTTGCCTGGCAGTAAACACCGTGACTCAGCTACACACGGCTCCCATCACTCCCCTCTCCTCTGCAACAGCTGCTCTATGCTCACAGAAGTATGGGGGGCACCGGCCTCAGGGCTGATTGACACAGGATGCTCGCCCATTACCTAGAGCACTGGAGGACCTTGCCGTGTGGCCCCGGGAGCAGTGGTTGCATTTTGGAATAAAAGTGAAAACAGACACAAAAGTAGAGGAGGGACACTTATACTCAGCACAATCACTGAGTGGGGACTTTGACAGTGGAGCAGTCACCTCGGACACAGACATTAAGGACTTGAGCTTGCGGATAAGGCCAACAATTTTGTGTTAACGAAGAAGAAAGGTAGTGTTAAACAAATAAAGATGAAACTAAGATTAGTCCCGTGTTCAAAGTAAACATGTCGTTAAAAAAAAAAAACAAAGTAAACATGTTGTTACCAGTTTTGGGCTTGTAGTCTCTATCCATCAGAAGTAGCAATACAGAAGGACCCAACTGATCTTTTTCAATAATACAGTGAGATTTTGGCCCAAAAAAGACAAGCTACAAAAAGAAGACAAGATAAAAAAGAATGCATAGTTCTAGTTTCTCCCAAATAGGAAAATGTATATTTTTACATATGCGTACATATGCATATACATATAAGTATATATTAAACTTAATACACGTATACATGTATGTATATAAAAATGATAGCAAAAGTAGTTGACTTTAAGTCTCCATCATAGGAATTTTTGGAACCCTAACTACCCTTTCTTCCCAATTTAAGAGTTAGTATAAATATTTATGTACATATCAGTTGTATGTATACATTTCTTATACAAAATGAATACATTTGACTCAAACATATATACAGATATAGATATATGCACACAATAAGATAGAGTAAGGGAAGATAAAAAGAAAATAAGGCAAAAGAAACATAAGAATAGCAGGTAAAAATAAGAGTCCACAACATGCTAAATCATCTAGTATCTTCAGGACCCTGGCTCCAGGACCCCTGTGTGTACCATAGTCTGTGGATGCTAAATTCCCTTATATGAAATGGCACAGTATTTACTCATAGCCTATGCAATAATCCCATATACTTTACCTCCAGATGCTTGTGATACTAACTACAATATAAACGTTATGTAAACAGTCGTTACACTATATTGTTTAGGAAATAATAAACTGAAGAATATCTGTCCATGTGCAGTACAGGGGCAGAATGTGAAGATACAGCGGGCTAACTATATTTTCTTTTTTTCATTTTATTAGTATATGTTTATAGTGCAAAATGATAACATTCATCTTGGGAGGCTGATACATGTACATAATACATACTAATTCTGTTTCAATATGAGTGGTATAAATGTCCTTCAAGCAGGCTTTCAACAACTTGCCCTTGCCTTTCTCCCCCTCCCTCTATCTCTTGGTCCCCTTCCCTTTTGCAAAAGATCTATCTCCCTGTTTCCTATTATTTTTTAATTTGCTCTATAATTTATTTATATTTTAGGTTTCTCACATACTAAAAACTATGTGATATTTAAGCTTGTGTGTTTTATTTTATCCACTTAACATTATAGTATGAAGGTACATCCATTTTCCTACAAATGACTCAAGTTTATCCTTTATGGCAGACCTTTAGCTATTCTTTATAACTATAACATTCTATTTATCTATTCATCTTTCGATGGACATATAGGCTGCTTCCAAAGTTTAGTTATGAATTGTGCTGCTATAAACATGAATAGCCATGTATCAGTGTGACATCATGTCTTTAACTCTTTTGGGAGGATACCTAGAGTAAAATACCTGTGTCTAATGGAATTTCTATTTCTAGTTTTTTAGGGAATCTGCATACTGCTTTCCTTAATGGTTGTACTAGTTTACATTCCCACCAACAATGTAGAAGGATTTCTTGTCCCTATAGCCACAGCATTTGTTATTTAATTGCTTGGTGATAGTCATTCTTTAGGCTATAATTTTCCTATTGAATTTTGTTTTCCAGTTGAGACGGAAAATATGAGTGATATAAATGTCTCTCGAGCAGGCTTTACTCTTTCAGTTTCTTCTAGGATCTCTATTAGTTTGTCACTGACATGCAATTTTCATACACTTCTATTGTAAGAACATAAACACATTGTCTTTAAAGCTAGATTTCGGTTGAGAGCCACAGTCTTCCACTCCAAAATGCTTCTCATCAATAATCACCAGAATTCTAGAATCACTTGGAACTGCTACTCTCTCCTATCTCTGGGTTAGTTTGGTGCTCACCCAGAGTTCCCCTTGGAGGTTAAATGGTAAATTGTCTCCCTTTATTGAATAATCTTAATTTGTGTGGTCTAAGGATTCACTTATTTCTCAAGCAAAGTCAAACCCTGACAGATACTGTCTTGATACACACTAAGTAGTAGAACAAGTGAATCCCCAACCTTTGTGATGAGCAGTGTCCCCCAAATGCCACAAAGATCAGAGATGAAGTAGAAAGTTATGCAGCAAAGTGGAAGCATCAGCCATAGGGCATGGCCCATTGTTCACTCACCTGGCTCTACAGTTGGAGCATTTCTTTTGAAAAGGCTGTATCAGAAAAAAAAAAAAAAAAAAGAAAGAAAAGCCTGTATCAGTCAGCTCTCCCATTTTTGGTACAAAATACCCAACACTCACAATTTAAAGGAGGAGATTTACTTTGGCACATGGTTTCAGGGGATTCAGTCCATGGTCAGCTGGCTCATGACAGCAGAAACATCATGGCAGAAGAGTGTGGTAGAGAAAAAAGACGCTTAGTTCATAAAGACCAGTAAGTGGAGTGGGGGAACAGCACCATTGAGGAAGGGAAGGGGTAAGGGACAAGATGTAATAGCAAAGGTCACACCACTGTGACCCCCCCAGACACACCCACAAGTGTGTTTTACTAGTGTCTGGTGTGGCTCTCAAGACACTTAAGTTGAGAACTAAGCTTGATTGTCTGAAGACTTTCATTAGTGATAGTATTAGGAGGTGGGCCTTTGGGGGGCTAATTGGGCATGGATGAAGTCACTAGAATAGAGGTTGGGAGATGAGATCAGTGTCTATAGAAGATGAGGAAGAGCTATCAGGGCTTCCTCTGTCTACTGTATACAAAGAAAAGGCAGTAATCTGCAAGCCAGTAATCTGCAAGCCAGTAATCTACAAACCAAATCTACTGGCCCTTGGACCTTGGACTTAGCATTCGGTACTATGAGAATTAAATATCCGTTGTTTAGGACACCAAGTCTGTGTTGTTTGTCAAAGCATCCAGTTGACTCACACAGGTGAATTCTCACAGCATCTCCAACATTGAACAAATATAGATATAAGTTGCTTTCATTTTATACATGCATAGAAAGTCCGGTTCTTTGGCTAGAACCACATAGATCTAAATCTTATTTTCTCTATGGTAAATTTATTCAATTATCTATTCAGCAAGTATTAATTGACCACCATCTCTATACAGAATCCACACTGAACATTGAAGTCACAAAGACAGAGATTGCATGGTCCCAAATATTAATAAGCATGCAATTCAGGAGGTAAAAGAGACAATTCTAAAAACTAGTTACAACAACCTAGCAACATAAAGGCACTAACGGAAGTTTATATTGGATGTGTTGTAGTAGCTCAGAATGAAACATGGCTACTTCATTTGGAAAAGTCAGGCAGGTTTCAAGTAAAGAAACAAGAATTATCATTGAAAAGAAGTAGTAGGAGTTGTCGAATAGGCAGAGAAATGCAGGAAGAACATTTAAGACATAGAGATTACTATCTAACTAAATCAAGCAGTAAAATTATAGAGGTAAATTAATGGTTTAGCAAGCCATCTGAGCAGGCCAGAGCATGGAGTGTATGCAGTCAAGACAAGAAAAACAGAGGGGAGACTGAGAAGAAGAGCAAGAGGCACATTGAGAAAGGCCTTCATGTTGCACTCAGGGAAATTTTCCTTAAACAGATGAATTATAATTCATTTCCTTACTTTCTGTTTTCTTTACATCTGTCTCAAGTTATCAGCATCCCAATACCTATGTCCAACCTCACTCCTGGCATAAGGGTAGTTAGGTCTTGGTATTCAGATTTTTCTGATCCCCTCCGAAGGGCTGGAGGTTGGCTCATCAAGACTTAATAGGTCTAAGTGTTTGCTTTATTACTGGGTAAAAGAAAAGACCAGGGAGACAACCAACCCTCTAGGCACTTCAGTCCTATAAATACTTCCAGGAGATAATTGTATAGATATTTTAGGAAGCGGCAAGTCAAGCTTTTCCATCTGAATACCAGTCTGGCAGTGAAGCTTTCCAAATAGTACGTGCAAATTGATCCAAGAGCGTGTGCTTAGAGGAATCCACAATCAATAACAAAAAACTATGTTCATAAGAATTTATTTTGCCTTAGAGAAGGTGGAAGCTAAAACTAAGTGAGCCACCTTGGGAGATCAATTGATCACACTCGGGAAGACCTCGTGCAAAAGAACAGACTGCCCCCTGGTCCTTGTGGTGGAGAAACTGCTGCAACTGTTGTAGATATTCTCAGGAAGCCCACAAATATCAAAGGAGACTATTCTGTTCTACATAGCCTATTCTTTACTTAGTCATTCAAAAACAATGCATTGATTGATCGCTTACTAGGTCATGATTAAAACACTAAGAATATTTAGAGAAAAAATGGTGCCACGCTCTTGAGAGATGTATATAGTATGATTAAGAGATTAAAAGTCATTTCTCTAGGAGAACTCACTGGAAAAACGGAAGTGAAAAAATAAAGATTGAATTTACAGCAGCATAGAAATCTATAAAGCATCTATAAATATTTTTAATAAAATACATAGAAAAAATTTAATCTACTAAGGAACATATAAAATGAGAAGAGTAATTGGAGAGGCAGTCTATAGACTTTAGATAAATGATTTATCATAAAATATTGTCTCCCAAATTCACCACCACCAAGATGACAGTTGGAGTTTTTGACACTCTCTGAAAACCTACTTTATAATACAAATGGAACAATTAAGGACTCCCAATAACTAAGTCAATATTGAGAAAGGAGAGCAAAGTGGATACAGGAAAGGAACTGTCCCAACCCAACATACAGATATCTGTGATTCAAAACCATTGCCATAAAAGCAGTTTGGAACAGAAGCATTCAAATGGTTGAGTGAAACTGAATAGAGAGAGTAAGAAATTCTACTTAATACATATGAATTCAACAGCATAAAATCAAGAAAAAAAGAACTAGTGAAAAAACCTGGCTCACAGGGGTGCAGAAAAAGAAAATTGGGTATCTACCTAATATAATGCAAAAGCGGAATCAGAACAGAAAATAAAACTAAGGCAGAATTAGTGTGCAACAAAATTATATTTCAGTTAAGATTATGAACAGACAATATCTTCAATGCCTAAAACGTACAGAGGACTAAAATTGAGACTATAAACTTGTTCCCCCTTATACACAAGAGAACATTTCAAGACCTTCTGTGGATGGCAGAAACTGCAGGTAGTAAGAAACCCTATATACACTATGCTTTCCCTGATACCCTCCATCCTTGCCACATACACCAGAGTTAGTCTGTCCTTCCTTGCTCTATGGCCTGGTGCTTCCTTCCCATCACTGGTCTTGATCATTGAGACCATTACTAAGTAAGGTAAGAGCTTCTTGAACACAGCACTGTGATATCCTGAAAGTTGGCTTGGTACTCTTCTCCTTGCTGAGACACCACACCTGACACACACAACCTGAAGGAGAAGAAGTCCATCTTGGCCCACAGTTCTCAGAAGAGTCAATCCATAGTCAGCTAGCTCCAAGACAAGAAGGGCGTGTTGGAAAGGTCAAGTGGAGGAAAGCTGCTTACATCGTGGTGGCCAGGAAACAAAGAGAGAAGGGAGGAGCCGGATAGGGTTTAGGGTTAGGGTTAGGTACACTTCTAGGTCATGTTCTGGACGACCCACTCCTTCTGAGTCCTCGCCTCTGAACAGCACACTCAGCTATGAACAGAATAGTTGCTCAAGGCACTGATGAGTATAGCACACCGTGATCCAGTCAGCTTTCAAAAGCCCATCTCTGAACACATGAGGCTTTTAGGGGACATTCTAGATCTAACCATAACATCCCGCCACTCCCACCCCCCATCATGTCTGTCTCATTATGCGAAATGTATTTAGTCCATCTGTGATAGTTACCAAATTCTTAACAGTTTTGGCAATACTAAAAAGTCCAAGGTAAAAGTACTCCCTGAGACTCGAGGCAAACTCTTAGGTGTGAACAGCATGAAAAGGAAAAAGAAAGTTAAATACTGCTGACATACAACATCACAGGGTAAACAACTCCATTCCAAAAGGGGAAAATAGGGGGAGAGAAAGGAATGGGAACAAAGTAAGACTGAAACGCAGCAGGGAAAACGTTAAACCCTGTAGCTCTACGGCCAGCACCCAAGGCAAGCTGTGAGGTGTGAGCCCCAAATGGCTTAGGTGGTCCCATCCTATGGCTTTGCGAGTTGCACCCCTTCTGGCTTCTTTTGTACAGTGACTCCTCTCCTGCCTGAGGCTTTCCTTACCAACAGCCCACACTCCTGGCACCTCTAACTTCCTGGGATCGCCACTGTACTTTTGGCTTTACTCTCAGGGCTCCAAACCACTCCAAATTCCACCTGCAAACAATTCCAAAGGCTTTGAACCACATGGTCAGGTAGAACCACAGCAATCACTTGGTCTTAGTGACTTTCCTCATCAATGAGAAATAATACCTGATACACAGAATTTAAAAGACGAGAAGTTCATTTCAGTCCATGGTTCTCAGAGGATTCAGTCCACGTTCAATGGATTCCAAGGCAAGAAAGGCATGGTAGAAGAGTCTCAAGAGGAAAGTCGCTCACACCAAGGTGGTCAGGAAACACAGAGAGAAAAGAAGAGCTAGGAAAGAAGATATACTCTTCTCAGTCCCCAGTGACCTGCCTCTTCGGACCAGGCCTTGCCTCCTACCAGCAGGTTCAGTTATGAATGCTCCAATGGACCAATCCACTGATAAATATAGTTCTCCAGTGATCCAGTGGCCTTCCAAAAGCCTCACCTCTGAACACATGAGACCTAGGAGAGCCATTCTAGATATAAATCATAACAATAATCTATGTAATAGCCAAGATAACTACTAAGTCACAATGTAGGTAGCACACACAATGTAACTATGATGTACAAAGGAATGACTTACACCCCAGGCAAGACGGAGCGGGATGCTGTGAGATTTTATCACGGTACTCAGAATAGCACACAACTTAAAACTTGCATATTATTTCTGGAATTTTCCACTTAATACTTTCAGACTGCATGTGAACACAAATAAACAAAAGTGCATAAAGTGATGCTGTAGTAAGGGGGTAGGGACTTCTGTCAATGAAACGTTGAAGTCAACAAGGAAATAGTAACTCAGAAAAATGGGCAAAGAGTGTGAATAGATAATGCATGTGACAAAATGCCAACGAGTACACCAAGAGATCCTCAAACTCACAAGTAACCAGAGAAGTAAAAATTAGCCAGTAATATAGTGCTACTTTAGAGTTACTTGGTGGACTACGATATTCCAAGTGTTGTGGGGGAAGGGGGACTATAGAGATTCTTACATGGTGGTAAGCATGTAGCCAGTTCAGTCAATCTAGGGAGCAATGTGCAGTATGTTGTCAAACAAGCATACTATTGCCTTCCAAGCCCAGAATTCGGATCCTGGATACTTACACCCTGAAAACTCATACAGGTCCATAAAGGACAAGGATCTTCATGGTGGTGTTGTGTATGATGCAGGAAAACTGAGTCAATGTGGGTGCTCATTAATGAAAGAGAGCAGAGATACACTAGAATGAATGCACAAAGTAGGGCACCAAAAATGATTGGAAGCAATGGATTATAGATATGCATTTGAAAGGGAAAGAGGAAGGTCTTTAAAAGTCACTCTGAAAAAAGTAAAGAACATAAGATCAAAAGTACAGTAGCATTTATATAAATTAAAAATACAACCAGCACTCTGAGAGGCTGAAGCAGGAAGATTGCAAGTTCAAGCCCAGCCTGGGCAACCTAGAGACTTAGCCAGACTCTGACTCAAAATACATAAAAACAATAATAATATATGGACACAATAGCTGAATCTTGGAAATGGCCTATATTTCTATTAACAGATAAGTGGATAAAGAAAATGTGATATTTATAACCAGTGGAGTACAAACTTGAGTCATTTGTAGGTAAATGGATGCACCTTGCGATCATAGTGTTAAGTGAAATAAGTGAAACACACAATCTTAACTATCACATGGCTTATCCTATATGAGAAATCCAAACTATAAATAATGAGCAAAATAAAAGATAGGTAACAGGAGATAGGGAGATCTTTTTCAGTTAGTAAAGGAAACAAGAGATGAAGAGAGGGCAGGAGATGGGAAGGGGATGAAAAAAAAGGAATTAAAAAATGGAAATAGAGCTTTTGCAAATGAGAAATGGACCAAGAGATGGAGAAGCAGAGAGAGGAGAAGTAGGGACAAAAAAAAAAAAGAATAAAGATGCGTTATATACATGTACCAACTTTCCACAATGAATATAATCATTATGTACTGCAAACATGTACTAATAAAAAAAATTAAAAAATAAAATACACAGTTTTCCCTTATATGCGGGAGACTGGTTTCAAGAAGCCCCTGCATTGTGGACACTCAAATTCATGGACACTCAAGTCCCTTACATAAACTGGTGCAGTATTTGCCTAGATCCTATGCAAGCCTCCTATATATTTTAAATGGCCTCTAGATTACCTATAAAACCCAATACAGTACAAATTCTACATAAATAGTTGTTATACTGCATTTTGTAGGGAATTCTGAAAAGAAAAAGGTCTGCCCTGGTTCAGTATGGATAGATACAATGTTTTACAAGTGTCTTGGTTGGTTCAATCTATACATATGGGGCCCACAGACACAGACAGCTAAGCATGCTACACTGAGTCAGTATCATTTATCCATGTCCTCCATTAGACCGTGAGCTCCTTAAGATCAGGGGCAGTGGCTGGCCTATTGATCTCTCAGAAGGCAGCAGAGCTAGCAAAGGTTTGCTCTTTTTCTTTTAAAGGTAATGGCCCCGTTTCTCTTTCTCCATCGAGGCCCATTCCATCACACACTTTTCATAGACAGGAACAACAGAGAAGATCAATATTTTAATTTTTGCTAATCTGAGTCTTTAAAATGCTACTCCATTGAGAATTTGAATAAATACTTTTTGTACCATTTATTGACCCCAAACCCCATTCCAAGCTTTTATCCTCTTTTTAAAAAGCTCTATGAACTACAAGAATATATAGACAATACAGTGTTTTTTTTTAAGCCAGAAACACAAAGGGGCCTCTGCATCTGCTGAGACAGCACTTACTACTCCTGTTCTAAGGGGTGCAAAGAGACCCAATCCTGAGGCATAGCTCAGTCTACCAGAGCCCCTCTCATTGCCTCCAGCATCCCAGAAGGAAGCCCCAAACAAAAGATTGCTTATGCTTTTGTAACCTCAAAAATTACTTCCCACATATATAACCAGGGTTCCATGGCAGCCAGCGATCTCCCTTACTACTAAAGAAGTTGTTGAAAGCTTGCTCTGCTTTTACCCTTGTTGGTCTTCCATTTCTTTTTGCCGACACCCTTCCAGATTCATACCCAGGGCCCCATCACAGACATCTCTTCCTCGATTTCCTTAATATTCTTATACTTGCAGCCCACCATAGTTCTTGCTTCCTTCTTCTGCACAAATTGGAATTTTATGAATCCTAAGCTGTAAGTGCTTAAGAATGACCCACATCTAGGGGCACAAATGCAGGGGTCCCATAAAACGCACTTTGCAGCATTACACGCTTAGTTGTTATACACATCCTTAATAATTCATGAACGGATACCAGGAGAATGCATTCATAGGATCAGGGGCCTCTTTAGCTTCTTTAATTTGTAAAATTCTCATCTCTTCCTACTCATCTGACTTGATCACTGAGAAGGCCTGTGTTTTGAAATGTTCTAGCTAGTGTATACATACTCCTTTCACAAGCAAAACATATCCTTGGTAACCCTCCCCAGAACCAACCATCTTATCAGGAGTACCTAAAGTCATAGGTAGGCCCAGCTGAACCAGGCAAACAGAAGTCCTGGCTCCGGGACACAAATGATGTCAACTGTGGCTAAGCTCCGAAAGGCACTTCGATGTGTCTCTTCACTCTGCTGGACTCTAAATTCTGAAAGAAAAGTATGCATACTAAGAAAGGGATAGACCTGGGAATAGGCAAACAACAAAGCAGAAAATCATTTTTCTGTGAATGAAATATAAAGCCCTGTCGACAGCCACTGCAAAAGAAAGACTGTTTTCCTCGTGGCCAAGATGGTGTATCATGGGACAGTTGTTTTCTCCCCAGGCACAGTAAATACTCCACAGAGCAAATCATCTGATTTGCCCTGACTTACAATAACCAATTTTTAAAAATCTGATTTTATTATTTTACCTCTGAAGAGAGTCAGCATGACTCTTAAACCCATTCCCTCCCTCACTTACATGGATCTAGCATCAGTTCAGGTTGTCAGTTTTTAAATTTTTTATTTTTTGATACTGCGGATTGAACCCAGGTCTTCACACTGAGCTGCATCATCAGCCCTTTTTTTATTTTTTATTTTGAGACAAAGTCTTGCTAAATTTCCAAATCACCCAGGCTGTGACACTCTTGCCAAAGCTTCCCCAATTACAGGCGTGTGTCACCCCATCCAGCTAACTTTTCTCACCTACCAGACTATCCTAGCCATCGAATTGCCATGACATCCATCTACTTGATTTCCTTGTATCTCTCACTACCTACTACATTCTACTCTCCATATTGTAACCAGTGTGGTTTTTTTTCTAAATTTCTAAACTCATCACATCCCGACCTTGCTTAACGTTCTCCAGAGGAGGCCCATCTCCATTATCCAATGCCCAAACTCAGTAACATGCATGGCCTACGAGGTTGACTTGGCTGGGTGACTAACATTCCAACCCCATTCTCTGCCATTTCTTAAGCACACCTGCAATTAAGCCCACAGTATTTGCAGCTCCCTGATCAGAAGATACCCAGGCCTCTCCTTTTGCACAGTCCTTTTCCTTTGGTGGTGTGCCTTTCTTCTAGCTTCAAAAAGGTAAAAAATACTGTGAAGGTTCATCTTGATTGTCGACTTCATTGGCTTGAGAGATGCCTGAGAAATCAGTAAAGTACTCTTCTCGGCAGTCACGGGGGTAGGACCTTGAGGACACTATCCAGCCCCCAGCTCCTTCCTTTCTGGCTCCTTCCCTGCTCTCTGCTTCCTGACTGCCATGAGGTAAGCAACTTTCTGCCTCCATGCCCTTCCACCATCTTTCTCCCCTGGAGCAGGCATTCCATGGACTGAACCTTCTGAAACCATGAGCCAAAAATAGACCTTTCTTCCTTTAGGTATTTTGTTCTAGCAACAGAAAACTGACCAGTACAACTACTTCTGTCTCTCTGTAAGGTATATAAACTCAAATATTTCCTTACTCACCAGGCTTTCTCTGCTTTCCCAGCAGTACCACTATCTCTCTCCTTCACACCATGATTGCTCTTGAGTCCATCTGACGATACCACTCAAAGCTTTCTCTTACCATTGTTTGTTACCTGTTCATCTCATTGATGTGATGGAGAGCTGCCTGGGAGCAAAGACCTGGTCTTTGCATAGCTGAGTTCTAAAAATGACTACTGAGTAAATAAATAAAAGAAAAAGTGAAGGAGGTGATTAGTACTCATGCCTCAAACAGCACTAAGTGTAGTCTAGCGCCAGTGTGCAAAGGTTGAGGAAAAAAATAGGAGGAAACCAAAAACGAGAAAAGTAAAAGTTCATCAGCATAAAATATGATGCTAAGAACCACAGTACCAAGTCAGGGTGGATTTGAAGAAGATGGCAACACCACAATCAATCAAGTTAAAAACAAACAAACAAACAAACAAAAAACCTCAGTTCGAAATCGGCTCCAAAAGGGTGAGAAGTTGGCCACAGTGGGTGGCAGAGCAGAGCCCAAAGGGCTTAAGGTGCATTCAGAGACCAAGCACTACAGCTCAGAGGTCAGAAGCCACACACTGGGATCATGGGGTACCATGAGGACATTTGATCAAGACAGCAGCAGTTCCGGGACGATGCTGATGAATTCCTGCTTCCAAAAAGGTCACTGTGATTTTTTTAGTCCTGTGTCTAGGATCCCTAGAACTAGGTAGGACAGTATCTTGTCCCATTCCCCACCCCTTAACTGGATCTCAGAGCATTGCTTCCAATTAAAGTGGTCCCACATTCTGGATCCTATTTTTATTTGGATACAGTTCTCAATTTAAAAGAACTTTATTTTGAATTAGTTTACCTGTCCCCACCCTCATGACCTTGTTTTTGGAAATTTAGTCACTCAACATGCATCACTGCCAGGCAGTATTAGGAAAGAAAGATAAGCCGTACCCAGCACCTTCCTACATCGGTTACATGTACTGTGTGATTTCTATATGTTATCCTTATGCGATCTCCACAACTCAGTAAGGTAGCTATTACTAAATACTATTACCCATATTTAAAATATTAGGAAAGATGAAAATGAAATGCAGCAAGATTAAGGTGAAGTTAAAAAAAAAGACTAAGGTGAAATATAAGATGCTTAATAAGCCCACAGTTTTGCATGAAGTGATAAAGGGAGAATTCCCATCTATACCAGTCAGAATCTAAATTCCATCTTTTTTCCATTGTACCATTCTCTCTCTAAGCCTTTTTAGCTGAAACACAGGCCCCAATAAAAATATCAAAATCCCAGGATGGGATGACAAGTCTAAGAAGCCCAGACACCAAACAGCAAGCACCAAGAAATGTAAAAGAAAAAAGAAAAAATACGAAAGAATCAGAGTCTGTACCATGAAGGTAGGAAAAGGTGAGACAACCAGCCTGGTCCCCATTTTCAAACAGACCCCGCAGACAGGAGCCGGGTGACCCAAGCGGTCAGTTTCAAGCTTACTGCATCTTACTATCAGGTGAAAAGTCTGGTCAAACTTCAGCTGCTTAACTCTCTGGACAAAAGCCCAGGGATCGCTGGATGGAGGGTGGTGACTTACAAGACAAAAATGCTGACAAGGTCAGAGTTGGCAGGACAAGAAGAGGTCACGTCTCCAAGATCCCAAACTTGGAGAACACAAAGGGCCCTGGAGCTGTAATCAAGGAGAATCGAGGAGGCAGAGACAGATGCCAGGCTTGTTTTAGGGCCAGTGCCCACCCTCCTACTGCACTGCCCACTCCCCATGGGCAGTAGGAAGACTCTTGGGACCAAGAGCTTCTGTGCAAGCAGCAGAAATTGACAAACTTTGCTCAGCCTACAGAAATCAAGAACCTTCTCATACCTCGGACTGAAGTCTCTGTCCTTGCCTAGAAATCGAGACAGTTCTAGTTTAAATTTTTTTACTTGCTGTACCTCCTATTCTTATTGCTGTGCTGGGCTCATGAAATAAATAATGCTAGATATGCCTTATATTCCCTAATCCTGGTCTTGGTTTTTTCCCTACTGTTTCCTGCATATTCCATGACAGCTCTCCGGCACACTGAAGGCTGCTGAATTGTTTAGGGCTTAACCCCTCACCTTCACAGGACGGAAGTAGCACGTTTTTTTAAACAGAGCTGCTTCGGGGCTCTATCAGAGAGGAAGTCATTCTTATTCAAATATATTTGATTCTACAGCCACCTGCAAAATCAAACAAAAAACTGGTGAGCACGTTCACCCACGATTAGTGCCACAGCCAATGGGCACAGTGACCAGGAAATGGTCTAAGGCAGTACACATTTAGGTGTATAGACCATGGTACTCCTGAAAGCAAACTAGCCAGAGACACCACCATTAACATTCTACTTGGTTTATATCACCATGGAAAACTCTAGAGCAATGAATGGGTTTAGGGAGCAGTCTTACTAAACAGAACATCAAAAGTCTCTGCCCCCTGGATAAGGGATTCAGTGTGTGCGCACGCACACTCTGTGTGTTGTGCCATTCTCTGAAGTGGCTGGAGGGACAAGTAGAAACACCTAGACCTGTACGGTCTTGGCCTCCCAGACCAACACAACACAATGGTTCCCTGAATCCGAAAAAAAAGAAAAGGTGCAGACATAGGAAAACACACAGAGCGAAGCCACAGGCGCAGGGACTTAAACACAGACACGTACAGTCAACACGTTGTGGACAGAACACAGAAGGAACGCGCGGCCCGAGCTAAACGATCGTCCCACAGTGAAGGCGCGAGTACAGGGGCGTCCAGGTGAGACCTAGAGGGCAGACTTGGACCTGAGAGCCGGTGGGGGCCAGAGGCACCCCGATCACCCAGACAGGTAAACGTCACGGGGACCCGGAGCCGCCGGCCCGCGCTCAGGGGTCCGGGCGGACGGCAGGCGGGTCAGCCGCGGGTCCCGGGCGCAGGCGGAGCGGCCCGCGGTGCGGGGCGAGCGTGCAGCGCGGAGCCGGGAAGCCGCCGGAGGCCGCGCCGCGCCGCCCCTCCCCGGGAAGGTGTGTCCGCGGCCTCACCTGAAACTTCCTCGCAGCGCCGGGCCCGCCCTCCGTCGGGCGCAGGGGCGGGCCGGGGTGGGGCGCGGGCGGCCGGGCCTGCGGACGGCGGCCGGCGCCGCGGGACCCGGAGGACGCGGCCGGGCAGCATGTGACGCCGGCCAGGTGGGCGCGCGCGGGCTTCTGCGCCCGGTCGGGCGGCGGCCGCAGAGGTGAGGCCGGGCGGGGGCGCTGGGCCTCCGGGGAGGGCCCGGCCGGGTCCGGGCAGCTCCGGAAATGGGGCGCCGGCGAGGGGCAGCGCGGGGCGGAGGGCCGAGCGCCCCGGCCGGGAGGAGGAGGGACCTGGCGAAGGCTTTGTCTGCAGAGTTCGCCTCCAGCCGGTCCCGCCTCGGAAATGGGCACCCTGCCCCGCGGGGCTGCGGGCCGGTGATCGGGGCTCTCTCTTCACGGTCGGGCCCGGGCGAGCGAACCCCCGCGAGAAGGCGCAGCCCAGGAGATCCCTTCCCGCACTCGTCCTTACCTGGAGATGTGCCGCTGTCGCCTTTTCCTCGGCCGGGCCCGGGCCTTTGTGCATTCTCTCCGTGGCATTTGCATACGTGTGTCTGTACACACCTCTCTTCCCTGATAAGCGGCGCTCTTTAACCTGTAACCCTGACTCTGCCCGGCCCCCCGTTTGCCCATGTTTGGGAGCTTCCCGAGGCTTGCTGTTAGCCCTGCTCTGGCCTCGAACCCGGGGCGGTGTGAAGGGGGCTTCGGTGCCGGCCGGAGTGAGGTGCTAGAAGCCGGGTTGGAGCCCTGCTGCAGCTGGCCATCGTGTGTAAGTGGGCGCCTACCCGTAGGAGGGGCCTGGAAGAGCTTGTTTTCAGATCTCAGTCCCGTCTTGCTTCCTAGATCTGGGATCCCCAGACCGGACGGGTCCTCCCGTCTACCTGGGAGTGAACTCTGACCCGACCCGCTGTCAGGTCGAGGGGGCAGGGCGCGCCAGACGCACAGCGGACAGAGGGGTGGTTTTGCTTTCAGCTTCTTTCCTCCTCTGCGCCCCACCCACACTCTTAAGTCCCCATACCCTCGGGCCACTCCAGGAGCCCCGGCATCCAGCTCCGCAGCCCCCAGCAGGGCCTCTTCCCACACTTCCTGTTCAAGCCACACCTGGAGTGTGGAGAGGCCCCGGCCCAGGCCCGGGCCAAACGGGCATCGTCTCTTCACCAGGCTGTGAGCCAGTCTGCGGGCCTGAAGCTGACTGAAGCGGCTTCTGGGGCTGGGCGGGAGGCGTGGTGTGTCAGTCCTGCCCAGAGCGTGCAGTTCAGGAGGGGCTGCCGTGGTCCTAGTCAGGAGGAGGGAGATGTGGGGAGGAATTTAAAGGAATCCTTCGTTTCCAAAGAATACAGCGATTCCAGGTATCGTCAAGGGTGTCCATATGTCAGGGTTCCCTGGGGTGTCCGGCTTCTATCACGTGGTCTGTCCGAGGCTGTCTGTGGCCACATTACACACCGTGTCTGTGGGATAGACCAGAAGACGTCATTGCTGGTGTCTGGAGTAGCCAGTCGCAATGTGGTGTGGACGAGTTGAGGCTATTCGTGGGATGGTGGGTTAAACACGAGCTGCATTGCTTAAGTATTGGTGGTGTAGACACAAGGAGGTGACCTACAGAGTCTGGTGTAGACGGGGCCTGGGGCCCTCACAGTGCCTGTGGAGTGAAAAGGATCCGGTCACTTACAGCGTCTGTAAGGTGCACTGGAGCAGTGGACTGGTCACCTTCTATGTTAAGGACACAGAAATGTATTGGGCACATTACCTATGTGGGTGGCACTAGACCCACAAGTGGACTTGCCACTAATAATGGTGTCATATAAGACTATAAGTGATGTGGTATTTTCAGACAGAGACTAGATTAAAAATGTTTATTATTGTACAGCATTCACTGGGTTGGTAGAGCTTTCCTACAATAGATAGAACACAGGTCTTAGCAGTCAATGGTTCAGGAAGCTGCCTTTATTTTGATATGCTTATAGTATTAGGAGAAGTAATGTCAAAAAGTGGATAAAGTTATATATCTATATGGTGGTCTTATTTTCTGAGTCAAAATAAGACTATATCTTTTTAATTAGGTGAGAGGGTCTTTTCCTAGACAGAACCATAGAAGACAGAATGTAAATGCAGAAGTGTTTCAGTCTCAAAGAGTATTTCAGTGATTTGTGTTTCTGAATCAGAATATTTGAAGTTGACATTACTAGAAAATCCAGGAATCCTGGTCCTCAAAAATAAATTTAGCACTTGATATCACTTCAGAGACTAGCATGGCAAAGGATGGGGGTATCTTTGAAATACAGCGTTACTGCTGGTGACCAAAGATAGACAGGAGCCAAGGTGCAGGGGGACTCTAAGGTGAGAACAAACTCTGTCACACACTGCCATGGGGTGACAAGCTTTGTCTCCTAAGAAGTCACACAAGAATGGGGACTTGCATCTGGCCTTCCTCTGGTCTGGAAACAGGCCAGAGCACCGTGATGCCACATGCTGTGTCTGCCTGTGCTCAGGTGGATAAATAGTGATTATTCACCCTAGTGGTGAAGGAGATGAGGATGTTTGGATTACAGTGGACTAGGCTTTGCAGGCAGTGGGAGGGGCAGGTACTTCTTTCTGATGCTTTTAAGGAAGACCATGTTTTCCAAATTTCCTTTCGCTTTGTCACTTTCTAGCTGTGCCATGCCTGATAAGGCACGATCAAAGACTGGGACTTCGGGCTATGTTCTCCCTTTGGGATGAAAGATTACGAAGCACAGATATTTCCAACTGGATGAAGACACTGTTACAAATGGTGTGAAAGGGGTTGCAGGAGACACACGTGCATTGTATGACTAGAATGGAACTAGAATGTCCAGGAAGCACATGGTACATATAGAGAAAGCCTAGATATGACAGAAACACATTTATAAACTCAGGAACTATTGTTTGGAGGACGTGGTGGTGAATATGGGGGGTGGGCCTGGACAATACAGATGTGGGTGAGGGGAGATGACAGACTTAGTCACACAGGCTCCCTGGGCAGGTAGGAGCCAAGTTTCACAAAGTGTCTACAGTGAGCAAGTATATTATTTAACATGTAGTGATAAAATAATGTCGCATCAGAATATCACTTATAGTAGTTTGTACCTAAAGGGCAGATATAGGAAGCAAATCACACGCTGTCGGTTAACCGGAAAGGGACCTAAAAGTCCTTCAACATTGGTACGCTTATGTTAGACCTGTCTCTTTGCCCCAGATAGATGATATCGGTGCCTATGGGGTGGGTGGCTGGGAACTTGTCACATGCTCCATCTGTAGAGGAGCTGCAGACCTGCCTGTTTGGTTATGTCAGACTCTATTGCGTAGACACTGTGAGGGTGGCTTGCTCTGTGCGTGTGCAGGGGTGTGTGTTTGCACGTGTGCATATGCAGTGGTTCAGCAGGCCGACAAGCATCCTGGTCGGTGAGCTTCTGCTTCTTCCACTTTAAACCTGGACCACACAAGAAAGGTGCAAGGGCAGGTGCAACATGAGGCCTAAGGGCCTCTTCCCTGGACTGTGACCTGCCAGGCTTCTAACAGCTGGATGCCCAGGTGCTAACTGTAGGCTTAAGTCAAGAGACCTTGGTTGCAATTCACCGAACCATTTGCTTAGAAAATCTGAGCAAGCGTCTAGGGTCTTTGGCCTTTAGTTCCCTCATCTGCAAACTGAGCAGAGTTTTCTGTGTGTTGCCAAAGGTCCCTGAAGTCTACAAGTCCCGTGTTTCTCTCTTAGACTTTTCTCTCTCAGCTCAACACTACCTACCATTTCCGTGACCCTTAAAGATCACAGCAAACTTTTTTATTACCTTATTTCATCTCATTAGAAAGGTGAAGGTAGCGCTTTATCTCCCTCTTAAGGATAAGAAAAGTGATATTCAAGTGGATTTACTGTTTTCTGTAATTGTCTTGAAACTAGCAAAGACTCCAAAAAGCACTGAAACCCGAGCCGCACTGTTTTAACTCCACAGTCTTCATCCACGCACGCATCCTGCACAAGGGCCGGGTCAGCTTCTGGCAGAGGGGACTGCCCCGTTAACATGGCGGTTGTCTGTGCCCTCACTGAGCCTATGATCTGGCCTGGAAAATAGATATTAAGCCTCTAATTACAAGTGCAGTCTGCATTGAAGAAGAATCATCTGGAGCAGAAAAGGGTTGCTGGCAGAGGAGCAGTGCCGCTGAGGGCTTACGGTGGAGAGGGAGCTGAGAGCCGGGTGCGCAGGCACCAGCAGGCAGAGGCTGGGGCCTCTGGAAAGGAAGGCAGAGGCCAGCTTGTGCTGTTGGAGAACCGAGCCATGCCGAATATTTGGGTTTTGTCTCCAGGGCAGTCAGAGACTACCGAAGAATTTAATCTAGAAGTGGTGTTTTGAAGATCACCAAGATCTTTGCAGAGAATGAACTGGAATCCAGTAAGACGTGTTGAGGCCAGTGGCGCAGTGGCCTGGGTGAGGACACAGCGTGCATTAGATTCCAGCCATGAGGGTGACAAGCAGTGGACAGCCCTGAAGGACGTTTAGAACGTGGGTCAGTAGAACTTGATGATTAAGTATGGCAAATGTGGCCTAGAAGGGAAACTAAAATTTTACTCTTGAAGTGAAATTTATTTTATTTAAGCATTTATTTTTGAGACAGGGTCTTACTAAGTCACTAAGTTGCCCATGTAGCCCTGGCTCAAAATTGATGTCCTCCTGCCTCAGCCTTCCAGCATGCTGGGATTACAGGCATCCACCACCACACTTGGCTTCTGTGAAAAATATTTATGAAACAGTTAGTGTGGGCCATGGTAGAGACAGTTGAAAAAGACAGGTGTAGTTCTTAGTCTCATACAGCTTGTCATTTCTTGGTCGAAATAGAGAGTAAATCCAAATACATACGCAATTATATAGTATAGTGATCATTGTCTAAATGATAGAGGAAAAGTGAAGTGGATTGCAATTGGTAATTGCTTCAAAGAGAAGTACAGTTTATCCCAGTGAGAGTACTGGAAATCTCAAAGGTAGATGAGAAAACTGTCATAGTTTATCAGTCAAGAAAGAGAGTATTTCTAATGTCAGTCGTGTTAAGTACTCAGGATTGTAGAGGGTGTCGGGAGCTGATGCTGACTAAAGCAGGGTGGAGGCAGGTGGGATGTGTGGACCACAGTAGGCACAAATCCTGCTAGACCATTTGAACGTGGGAATGCTTAACTACCAATGGAGAGGTTCCAGTTGAGAAATTAAAGGTGTGGCGGAAAGAGATAATCCATTGCAGGAAGTCCCAGAAGAGGCAGTCCAAAAACAAGGTGAACCAGGAGAGGAGGGAGGATGGAAGGATGCAAATGAAAATTCAGATTGGTTTGGATCACAAGAAATTGGAGCAGCTCGTTTTCTCTTGGATGTGAGAAAAGAGGCAAGCAGGTAGCAATCTGGAGAATTAGTGAGGAAAGTTTTCCTGGCATACAAGAGAAGAGGAAAGTAAGGTACTGAAAGTAACCCAGCTTTATGGGCCACATTAAATCTAATAAGTCTGCTTATCATTCCATTTTACAACGGCTGCCTCCATATTTGAAAACAAAATTGCTTATTAGTTATAAGGCTCTGCTAGGCACTATAAAAATAGGAAGATGAGTAAAATCCAGACTCTGTGTAAAGAAGCTGAGACTCTAGATCTTGCACATTGGCTAGAGTAGCCTGACCTATTTTCATCCTGTGTCAGCAGCTGAGGAGGAAGCTTCCATTCCTGACACTGTTTCTCTGAGCTGTTAGATCTAGGGTGTGTCACACACTGTCTGGGAATTATATGAGACTGAGTCACTCAGAAGGTTCGACAATAACATAATGCAATCTAGAGGGTAATGACCATCGGGAGCTCTTGGCACTCTCTGATGATGGTCTTATACTCTAGTTGAGTTGTTTGTTGTCTCTTTCACCTGTAAGACTACAAGCTCCACGAAGACAAGTCTTTGTCTCATCCACTACTGAATGGCCCACATTTACATGGGCCATTGGGTGAATCTTTATTAATAATGAACAAATACATGAGAACTGTATAGAGGCTATTGTTTATTACGTTGAGTCCTTTTCACCTCAAAGGATGACCCTAAATGGAACCAAAGAAATGTCCTGCTCGTCTTCTTTGTGGTTCTCCCTCTGGTAGGTAAAAGAAGAGATTTTAGAAACCTTTGTTTTGTATTCCTCCTTAGGATTCAGCCCTGATGGAGGCCGAGGAGCCTGAGCACAAAGCGTCTTCTTCCACCGCTGCCATAAGGGAATTCGGAGTTATCTCTGAAGCTAGCATGAGGAGCAGCCAGAGTCCTGCCTTGGAGCCTGAAGTTCAAGACCACGGCCCGTCCTATAAGTGGACAGAGGGACAAGGACTCTTGGAGACCCAGCCAAAAGAATTGAGGGACATGAGTGACCACACGGCTGAGAGTGTGCTCTTGCTCCCTGAAGGAGGGTCTGTGGATGTGGAGACCAGCCAGGAAGACCTCCTGGCTGAGATATGTGACACTCCAGAACACAAGGAGCTGGTACCCCAGATTGTGGCAGACAGCAGAGCAAGGTCACTAGCTCCTCTGGAGCTCGGGCCTTCCCCCCCGCAGGGAGAATGGCTGGACATGGTCCCCATATCTGCTGAACTGGGCAGCAGGGTAGAGGCAGAATTTCAGCCAGAACTCACCTCCTTGATATTGGGAACGGAACAAGCCAATGAGAAGGAGGAAGCCTCTCCAGCTGCCTCTGCTCAGACCAGAGTTTGGTCTCCCTGCACCATCCACCCTAAAGAAACCAACCAGACTGAGGGCTCCGCGATAGGAACTATCAGGCAGGGGGAAGAGCCACAGTTGAAGGAGTCATGGGCAAGTCAAGGGCAAGGAGCACTCTCACACCCCCAAGAAGCCCAAGGGCTGGGGGAGCAGGAACTACAGGAAGTGGAAGTTCAGGGGGACAGAACTGTGGGGGAGGATGTTTGCTCTGACGGGCTTTGGTGGAAGCAGGAACAGATGGTAGAGCCAGTTAACGACCAAGGGGCAGAACAGAGGCCAGAAGAGGAACAGATAGAAGAAGACACGGTGCTTGAAGGACAAGGAGAAGGAGAGAGGTTCAGAAGGGAATTGGAGGGTCTGAGTTATGATGAGTGGGGTCCAGAGAATAGGGGGAGGAAAGCTCAGGGTCCAGAAGGTCCAGAAGAGGAGGAACAGAAGGGAAGGGAGTTCGGAGGACCAGAGGAGTGCTGGGTGAACTCTCAGTGTGCAGAAACTCAAAGCCTAGCAGAGAAATCCGAAGAATTCAGCAAAGAGCAAGTAGATCAAGGTCTAACAGGGAAAATGAGGCCAATGGAGGGACAGGAGGAAGGGGCGAGGTCGAGTGAGGAGGAGCCGGGGAATTGGAACGGGCTTGGGCTGGGGCCGGTGGAAGAGGAGCGGAGAGTAGACGAGGAGAAAGAGTATTGTGGTCCTTCCACATTGGCTCTAGCAGCCCCCGAGCTCCCTTCCTCCTGTGACTTGTTTCCAGAGGTCTCTTGTCCCGTGACCCGGATTCCTGGGACTCAGTCAGAACCTGGGGCTGGGGAACTGTTTCCTACGCCAGAGCCAGCAGGATGGTCCCCCCAGCCCATTTCTCCACCTGACTCCTTTCCCACTGAAGAGGCACTTAAAATAGTTCATGACAGCCAGCCAGAAGGCTCTGAGCTGAGGACAGAGACAACGTCCAGTCAAGGGACTGAGGTGGTCTCTACTAATACGTGTACAGCACCTCCAAGAATACCAGATTCGGCTCCTCTCAGTCCTGCTGAAGAGTCCCCCGTGACAACTACCACATCACCAGCCAGCCCTCCAGTTGTCTTTCCAAGGAGCCCGAGACCTCTCTCAGCTGAGAACCTACCTGCCAGGGGAGCGTCTGACACTTGGCCAGCTGCTGCGCACAGCTACCCCCCTGACGAGGTCCACAGGGAGCCGTGTGCAAGCTCCAACGGGCCCGGCCCCCGTGGCGCCCTGGCTAACTACACTGGGGTCCCCCAGCACCTTAGGAGCAACTCCTTCCCAGGCTTTCACAGGACAGAGCAGGCGCCAGAGCTGGTGGGAATGTCACTTTCTTTCTCTCAGTCAGAGTTACCCCAGAGGCCTCCCAAACCCGCCATCTACGGTTCTGTGATGCCGAGAAAGGACAGGAGAAGCGGGGGGCACTGCAGCACCATCGCACGATCCCCTGCTACATTATCCACTCTGAGGCAGAGCTCGCAAGAATTCACCTGGAATCCAGAGAGGACCGGCAGTCCCCGAGGCAGCCAGCCATGGGGCTCCCCCCAAGATTCAGCCTTTGCCACGGGATCTTCACCATCCCCTGTATCCTTGGACAGGAGGCCCTGTGAGCCTCTGCCCCCTCCTCCCCCACAGAAGAGGCACAGCCACCTTCCCATGGTGGGGCGAGGTGGTCACCCTCCTGCAGGGGTCCCCGTTCTGAAGCAGGGCAGCCATCCTCCTCCACCGGCCCTAAGTGAAGAGCTGCACGGTCCCCCTAAAGGCCCCCTTCCCCAAGTCCCTGACCCCACTGTGGCCAGACAGCACCGACCTCTGCCGTCTACTCCGGACAGCCCCCATCACCCTCGGCCCTCCTTCTCCCCCAGGCTCAGATACAACAAACCTTTGCCCCCAACTCCTGATTTGCCCCAACCCCACCATGCTCCCCTTTCTTCTTCCAGTCTCTCAAGGACCTATAGGCCTCTACCCCCTGTCCCTATCACAAATCCTTCCGCTGAACCACCCCCCTTACCCCCAAAGGCTAGGAAGGGAGGACTTACGAATTCAGGGGGCCAAGCCAAACCTAGACCCTCTGGTCAAGACTGGACCGTCTCTGCTCCCCCTTCCGCCGGACGCACCTCCTGGCCCCCAGCCACGGGCCGACCAACAGAGTCTTTGGCCTCCACCAGCAGGAGTAAGAGTGACGTGTCCTCTGGCATGGCTTTCAGCAACATGACAAACCTTCTGTGTCTCTCTTCCCCTACCACTCCCGGGACTCCAGAGTTCCAGACCCCCAACACCAGGGGCGAACTAGGCCTCTCAGAAGAGTCTGAGGCCGCTGCGAGAGGACCATTGAGAAGATCGGCGCCTCCGCAAGGAGACAGCAGCCCAAGGAGCTTGGCTCTGGGCCCAGCAAGGCAGCTAGAAAAGCCCGGCCATCCCCCGCTGGAGAAGGCGTCCAGCTGGCCCCACAGGCGGGACCCAGGGAGAGCCCTGGCGGTCAGCAGCGGGCAGGTCGCGCTCCCTGGTGAGGGGCCCAGCAAGCACAAGAGCTGGAATCGCCAAGGCCTGCGCAGACCTTCCATCTTGCCTGAGGGCTCTTCCGGTAAGCAAGGACACGCGCGCAGACCTTCCATCTTGCCTGAGCGCCCGCGAACTCGTGAGCAGCCCCTTAAATACTCCTCCTCATATTAAACCAGAATGGTATTTCCTTTTTGCCTATGCTATCTTGCACTCAATTCCTAACAAACTTGGAGGAGTCCTAGCCCTTGTTTTCTCTATCTTAATCCTATTATTCCTCTCCTCCATACATCAAAACAACGAAGCATGACATTTCGTCCCTTTAGCCAATGCCTATTCTGAATCCTAGTAGCCAACCTACTCATTCTCACATGGATCAGAGGCCAACCAGTTGAACACCCATTTATTACTATTGGCCAACTAGCATCCATCTCCTACTTCTCTATCCTACTAATTATTATACCCCTTACAGGTATCATAGGCAATAAATTACTTAAATGAAGAGTCCTAGTAGTATAAATATTACCTTGGTCTTGTAAACCAAAAATGAAGAATAAACCTCTCCCTAGGGCACCTTCAGGAAAGAAAGAAATGACCTCACCATCAGCACCCAAAGCTGAGATTCTCTATTAAACTATTTCCTGATTCCCCTTTTCTATAGAATGTACAAGTATCTTTATGTATATCGTGCATTAATGCATGTCCCCATTACATTATGTACTAGTACTATACATGTATAACATTACAGAAACCATACTATGCATAATCAACATAAAAATGTTTTCCCCACACATAATAAGCAAGTAATTTAAACGAAGATATTACCCAAACCATTAAATTATTTATCGTACATAACTGTAACTCAACACGACTATTCAGCACCCATAAATAATCCACCATCTGACATACCCCATTTCAGTCAAACACAATTCTATTCAACATGACTATCACCTTCCATTAGTTCATCTCTTAATCTACCATCCTCCGTGAAACCAGCAACCCCACAGACAGGGATCCCTCTTCTCGCCCCTCCCCCTCTACCACCCCACGCCTCAGGCACCTGCTCGGATGACAGCCGTGTCCCAAGGTGTCCTCTTGGCTCCCTTCAGTTCCTGCACCAACCCGCTGTCCTCTCTGGAGCCCAGAAGACGTTTGCTGCTTGTTTAATTCTCATTCTGATAAGAGAGCTGGGCACTACCGGGTATTGTCTCCTGGAATGCTTGGTGCTTTGGCATTTGCTTCGTCTCCTCTGGACACCCGCATCTTCCATCCTGTGTCCTACCTTCTTCACTTGCTCTGAATGTCCCTCTGAAATCTCAGTTACATCACTCGTTCCCATTTTCAGATTCAAGAGGTCCAGCCATGGGAAGATCCTTCGGCCCCTCAGACGTTGTGGTTTTCCGGTGAGTTAACCGCCTCCAAACATATGCACTTGCACTCTCTTTAGTTGAGATACTAAGATCTCCTAATTAGCATTTTAGTTATAAGGGGTTTAGGACCCGGAATGGCTCTTGCCTCTCACTTTGGGACCTGGGATGGCGCCTGTCTTTCTCTTGTGGGAGTAAGGAGGAGAAGAGAGCCACAGCAAGATTCCGGGGTAGGAAGATTTTCCTAGTACGGCTCCAATTCTGTTGGCTGAGTCTGAGTCAACTGTCCTTCTAGGCTCTTTGGCCGTGAACTAATCCCCATGTAAAGTTCCACGTAAAGCCCCCGAAGCTCCGAGCTGCCCCACAGTGGGTCAGGCTGCAACTCTGTGGCTCTCCAGGGGATTTGGTCTTGATGTCCCAGCTCAGCACGGGAGGCTAGAGACTCCCTCGTCTATGGCCAGCAAGCACCCCACAGCCTGCCTTCCTCCACAGGGAGAAGAAGCCAAAGGAGGGGACAGGAGGCTTTACCAGACGGTGCT
>PVJO010006157.1:50390-91514 GCA_004026905.1 Hystrix cristata
CCGTAGCCCAGCTGCTTTACCAGGAGTACAGCGATGTTGTTCTGAACAAGGAGATTCAGATCCAGCAGCGCCTGGACAGCGTGGCGGAGGCGTCTGGGCTGGCGTCCCCCAGGCAGCCCCGGAAGGCCCTGGTGCCCCCCGAGTCCTACCTGCAGCGCCTTTCCATGGCCTCCAGCGGCTCCCTCTGGCAGGAAATCCCCGTGGTGCGAAATAGCGCCGTGCTGCTCTCCATGACCCACGAAGACCAAAAGCTGCAAGAGGTATAACGTACAGGAGGGCAGGGACGGGGAGGGTACAAAGCGAAGATTGTAAAGGCACACTGCTTACCTTTCTCTGTCGTTCTCGCCACCAAGGGAAGGCTGCTCCCCCCCACCGGTCACACGAGTGCCTATACACCCTCCATCTAGCATCCCGTCCCGCGGACTGTGCACTGCTCCTCTTCCTGGTGTCCTCATGCCATGGGCTCTTTGCTCCTCCCTGGTTTTGGTTTGGGTCATGCAGAGCCCCGATTGTGCTCAGAGTTTGTTGGGAAGAGGGTGAAATGAGTTCATCTGTGTTGCTTCAGGGTAGACTAAAATTTCCCTCTTCCACTACCGTTTCAGACTATGCTACAGTTTTCCTCCTCAACCAAGTCACATACGGGGGCTTTCGTTGAGTCCCTCGAAAAGGGCTCTGGAAGCTGCCCTGCAATCCAGTCACCTCTCGGAGGATTTAGAGTGTCCCTGCTCTGTCGTCACCCCCAGTAGTAAGACTATAGTAGAGGCTGTTTGTCTGGTTTTAAGCTATTACCATTAATGAGATTTCCATGGAGATCTTCTGTTACTCTCAGGTCTGTTTGAAATTTGGGCTGGAACCTTTCTTCCCAGGAAGACAATAATGCCCAGTGGAATAGAATAATGATTAAGTACATTAATTAAGTTCTGGAGTGAATGACCTAGATGAAAAGCCCATTTTAATATTTGCTGGTTCGCTTTAGCCAAGTTGTTTGATCTTTCAAAGCTCATGTTTCCTTATTCGTCAAGCTAACACGCAAAGACTGAGAGAATTAAAGAAGTGGCTGGTACGTAGTAATAATTCAAGAACTATTAACTATTTTAACTAAAGTGATGCAGACCTGGTTTTGAGCCATGGCTTCACCGTTGACTAGCTGTAAAACCTTAGACAAGTTGTAATAACTTCACTAAATCCGGTTTCCTTACCTACAAGTTAAATATAAAAATGGCTACCTTTCAGGGTTAGCGTGTAGTTTAAACGAAATCACACGTATTCTGTTTAAAGTGTCCGTGGTGCATGGTTTGGTGAGGATTAGCACCATATTGTCCCCCTTTTCAGACTCAGGGACTTGGGGATAAATTGTGCTTTTACCAATTCAGAGACAGCCGTACATTTTTAGGCTCAGACTCGAGAGCTTTGTTCTGACTGCAACTTTTAGGGCACCTGGAAGCTGTTCAGAAAAATCACTCATCTCTCCCATATTTACTGATCATGCAATGGGGAGGTCATGTGAACTGTAGCTTTCTTTCCCTACTTCCAGCGTACTACGAGGTCCTGCCCCAGCCTCAGTCTCACACTGATGAAAAGAGAGTCTTCTGCCTCCTCTCATCTTACACACACATTTTCATTTCATAAAATAGCACCTCTGGGGTCTACAAAGAACTTTCAAAGACTCTGTTTCTTCTGACTGTCACACCTCTGTGAGGTGATGGTCACTATATTTGCATGAAAAGACGGGGAAACTGAGGTTCAGAGAGGTTAAATGATCCACCAGAGGCCACGTGAATGCCAGTAGCAGGATGAGAAGAACCCGGAGTGTCCCCTTCAGAGCTGGGTATGAGAGGGGCATCAGGCCGTGCCATTGGCTGTCCAAGTGACCACCCACAGTCTGTGTCTTCTGTCCCCCTTTTCTCTCCAAGGGTGTATCTTGAAACCACATGCTTAGGGCTGGGGATTTAGCTCAGCGGTTAAAGTGCTTGTCTTGCAAGCACAAGGACCCGAGTTCGATCCCCAGCACCAAAAAAAAAAAAAAAAAGAAAAAAAAGAAAAAGAAACCACATGCTTGCATGAAAAGTATGGTGAGCCGTTAGGCTTGACCATAAGTCATTGCGCCCCCTGCTGGAGCCTCCAAACAAGTTTCCAAGTGCTGCGTGTTTTCCTTGCACCACAACTGTTACCATCTTACCTCAAATAACCTGCGTATTTCATTGCTCCTCAAACCCCACACTGATCTCATTACCGTCATCCCCGAAATCTGTTCCTCTTTGCAGCACTCAGCTCAGTCAGTGACTCCAGCTTTCACCATTTACCCAAATCAAAAGTCAAGGCATTGGCTTTGACTCTTTGTCCTTGTTCAGGCCCTGTTTTGAGCAAATAAACCCCACACCTTTCCAAATCTATTCCTTAGTAATAATGTCTTCATTCACGTAACTGTTCAGGCCTCACCTCTCGTCCAAAATGATCATAACATTTGCTGACATGGTTCTCTTGCCACATCATCTTCATGCCATGCTGTGCTGAGAAATATCTTTATAAAAAATCTAATCGAGTTATTCCCCTAAAAAAAATCCTTGTACACATTCTCCCATGGTCTTGGGGCCAAAATGTTTTATGTACATTGTTTACACGACCCTCCAGACCCCGTTCCTCATTTCCACTTGCCTTCCCCGGCCTCAGCTCTTCATAGTGTTTTTGTATATTTGGTTCCAAAGATGCTCGGTTCATTTAGGTGTCTTTGTTTTTGTTTTTTGGGGGGTGGTTATTTTGTTGGTTTATTTTTGAGGTGCTGGGGATGCAGTGCTTGATACTTGCGAGGCAATGCTGTAGCATTGAGCTAAATCCCCAACCTGAGGGTTTCTTTAAATTTATGGTGTATTTTTAAAGTACACACAGTGGCATTATGGGATAGAAATAGATAGCAAAAAGGTTACTGTAATGAAACAAATTAATGTATTCATGATCTCA
The DNA here is from genome assembly GCA_004026905.1 of Hystrix cristata. Taxonomy (NCBI): domain Eukaryota; kingdom Metazoa; phylum Chordata; class Mammalia; order Rodentia; family Hystricidae; genus Hystrix; species Hystrix cristata. Next base: position 53,349 of record PVJO010006157.1, read on the forward strand.
TATAGTTTTCTATTTGTGTGTGTGTGTGTGTGTGTCTGTGTGTGCATGTGATTTAAATTTCTTGAAAGCACATTTTTCTTTTACATCTTTGAGGACTTATACAAGTTTTTTGATCCCTAGATTGCCTCTCATGTACATGAATACTCTTACCTTGTCCTCCCAGATGAGTGACTGCGAGCTAGAAAAGGATCTTTCTTGTTCAGTGCTCAGTCCCTAAAACATTACTCTCTGGTCGGTATATAGCAGGGAGTCAGTGATTTTCCTCCTCTCCAACTTCCTAGGCCAAATTTGAGCTGATCGTGTCAGAGGCTTCATATCTGCGCAGTCTGCACATAGCTGTGGATCATTTCCAACTTTCAGCCCAACTCCGGGCCGCCCTTTCCAACCAGGAGTACCAGTGGCTCTTCTCTCGTTTACAGGATGTGCGAGACGTCAGCACCATGTAAGACCACCTTTCTCCCAAGCACTTCACTGTTGTTAGCCACCAGACCTTCCTCAGTTGGTTTCTTTCCCTTGGAGAAACCTCCCCTTGGCTAATCTCAGTGAAACTGGGTCTCCACTACCTCCAAGACTCCTGATAGCCACAGATGTAGGAAAAGCAAAGAGGAGAGAGTTAAGGGTACATAGATCCACTAATAGGTAAATAAATTAATGGGAAATGTTTCATGGCTTGAGGTTTTAGACGTACTGTGGGCATCCGCTGCCTTGGAGATGAGGTATAGAAATCATATAAAGATTGGAAAACCAGAATGGGATAAAAGAAGATGAAGAAACAGAATATTAGAATATCAAATAAGGGGCAAACTAGTGACAACCTTGCAGAGAATTCTAGTGCATAGTAAGGGCACAGAGCCCAGGAGAATTGTTCGAAGTTACTGACTAATGGAAGGAAGTCACAAGCTCAGGGTAAAGCAGCAGCAGCCAGCCACTGAGCCAGGGCCCAGAAGTCTCATGAGACTTTTTAAAATATTACACAGGTTCCTTTCAGATCTAGAAGAGAACTTTGAGAACAACATCTTCTCCTTCCAAGTGTGTGATGTGGTCCTGAACCATGCTGCAGACTTCCGCCGGGTCTACCTGCCTTACGTCACCAACCAGACCTACCAGGAGCGTACTTTCCAGAGCCTGCTGTGAGACCGATCCCTGTTTAGTCCCCCGTGGGCCCCGCGGTGACCCTGCACCAGTCCCCAGCCAGAGCACTGTCCCGGGAGTACACGTTGTTCTGCCTGCTGTGTTGTCTCAGGCACCAGCCAGCCCTGCAGACCAGAGCCCCTCAGCAAACACATCTGGGCTTCCTGTACTTCAGCTCCCAACATTTTTTCCCAACCCCAGACATTCCCAAGCCTTTCTGAGCCCCCATTACTCCCTGCGTCCTTCCTCACCCCGGCCTACTGCACATTCAGGAACAGCAATAGCAGTTTCCGAGAGGTCTTGGAGAAGCTGGAGAGCGACCCCATCTGCCAACGCCTTTCCCTCAAGTCTTTTCTGATTCTGCCCTTCCAGCGCATCACCCGCCTCAAGCTGCTGCTGCAGGTATGGGAGACGCTTCCTTCGTTGTCACCTTTACAGTGATGATCTTTGGGAACTTCGAGCCCAAGTGCTGTCCTTTCTTCTGCCATATCGAAGTATCCTGTGGAGGATGGAAACAGTCTCCCTGCTGCCCACGTCCTTCCTTCTCAGAAATATTTGCTGCTGAGAGTATTTCCCCGTGTTTCTCTGTTAAGTAACTCTTGATCTTCTCTTCCCATGTATCCATTTCTTTCGCCCATCTGGCTCCTGCCTGCTGGTTATTCTTTAGAACATTCTGAAGAGGACACAGCCTGGCTCCTCAGAGGAAGCCGAGGCCACGAAGGCCCACCATGTGCTGGAGGAGGTAGGCACCTACCCACTCTGACCTTCTGATCATCTTTCACAAGCCCACAATTCCTGGGAACCCGGGAGAGCTCAGCTACCTCCCCATGTCCACCAAACCTCCAAGCATATGCAATCCACATGTGCTTGCTCCGTACAGAACAAGCTCCACACCAAGGAGCTATGCTCCCACTACCACAGTTCCTCACCCCGGAAATGTTCTGCCAGATCATCCAAAGTATACCAGAGTCCTCGGACTTACCCTGGACTCTCCCTTCACTGCGGGAGAAAAGAATGAGGCTATCACGGCCTGCCTCCAGACTGCCTGCGGGGGCTTCAAGGGCCAAATACTCTAACACATACCCTTCCACTACCCTTCTCACCCCTCAGCTGATCCGAGACTGCAATAACAATGTCCAGAGGATGCGACGGACAGAAGAGCTGATCTACCTGAGCCAGAAGATTGAGTTTGAGTGCAAAGTGAGTGAATTCCTCACTCTGCCTTCTGCCATGGGTCTCTTTAGTGTGCCTACACTACAGCCCACTCTCTAGCATAGAGCCCTCTTGCCCCTGCTATCCCTGGCCTCCAACCTTCTTCCCTTTCCTCTGTTCTATTTCTGGGTTATGCAAATGCTCATTTTAGTCTTCAAGGAAGATAGTTGAGTGAAGGAGTAGACTGGCGTGTATATTATATTACCTTTGGTGTAAACGTGGGCTAGGAGAATACAGATTTTACATACATATATATATATTTTCTTGCGTGTGCACAAACTCTGGAAGGATGGTAGGGATAATTACCTAGAAAGGTTGCGATGCAGTTGGGAAATGGACAGATGAAGGAGAATTCTTCGGTATAAGCCTTTCTGAGAAACGTTTTATAATCCATAAGGTCTTCTTCTAGTCTAACCAAAGCAACGTGGTCCAAATCTCCAAAATATCTCATACCAGTACAAATACACATTTCACATTCAAATTCTAACTCAGAACAGATAGCGTCTTCACCTTCCTAAAAGAAAACTCCCATACCCATAATACTAACCATAGTCCAGTAGCCTCCTCTTGGCCCACATTCCAGCTCCATGCGAACCCCACTTAGTTCTTACTTTCACCCCACCCCTCAATCTGATTTTGACTCTTCGTCTCCTGTTTCTGGTTGTGATCAAGGGGTCAGCAGATGGCAGAACTTCCCTCTAACCTTTTCACTTCTAAGACACGTCCTGCTGTTTCCTGCTTGCTCCTCTGGGACCCTTCCAGCTCTTACTCAGGTCAGGCTTCTGGCTTTCTCATATGGTCACTGTCCCGGTTGGCCCAGAGGCTCCTTTCACTTGCCTGATTATGTAAACAGGGGAGCCGCAAACTAGGGGACTGTGAAGGTAGAAGGTTCAGAGGGAAACAGACTGTAAGCAGGGGCGTTGTGAGCAAGAGGGAAGAGATGGACAAGATGGCGGGGGAGGAGGATAGGAAGTTCCTACTTGTCCTGTCTGTGACGCGGCCTTCTCTCTCTCCCTTCTGTAGATATTCCCACTCATTTCACAGTCTCGCTGGCTGGTGAAGAGTGGAGAGCTGACAGCCCTTGAATTCAGTGTCTCTCCGGGGCTGCGAAGGAAACTGAACACACGGCCAGTCCATCTACATCTCTTCAATGACTGTCTGTTGCTGTCGCGGCCCCGAGAGTCAGTGGCTGGAATGGGAATGGGAGGGGAATGGAGAGAAACAGGAAGGGATGGACTGAAAGGGACAGAAGAGGGTCCTGTTCTTAGAGGGACCCCTTCTCAGGGGCTCAGACCATGGAGTCTAGGTCACAGCAAAGAGGAAACAGAGCAAAAGGAGAGAGCGAGCCCAAGGCACAATACAGAGATGCCACTAATTTATGTCATGAGGTCATATGGTGGAGCCTGTATTATGTTGTAGACACAGGACAAAATGCAGCAAATAAACATCTCACATTCCCAAATCAGCCTAGTGTGGCTTCTTTGGGCTCAACCTACTAGCTTAGAAATACTTGGCTTATTTCAGATCTTAACTTGAAAAGAAAATTTAGAAAACTTATATTGGTTTAGAAAATTTATATTGGTTTTGTCTGTTCGACTCCTTAAAATGGTAAAGTGTCTGGTGCAGTACACACTTCACAAGTCCTTTGCCAAATTGGTGACAAGTGGACATTGGTGCTACCATTTGGGGAGCAAGTTAGGATCATCTTAATGGTTTTACGGGAAGTAGCAGATGCTAAGGCCACGGAGTCCAAATTCAAGAATATGAGGGTGGATGAAGTATGGGAATGTAGAATCAGCTTCCAAAGACTTGTATTTTGCAGGGGAAGCCGCTTCCTGGTTTTTGACCATGCTCCCTTCTCCTCCATCCGAGGGGAAAAGTGTGAAATGAAGCTACACGGACCACACAAAAACCTCTTCCGCCTCTTTCTGCGGCACAACGCGCAGGGCACCCAGGCCGAGTTCCTCTTCCGCACGGAGACTCAGTGAGATGGGGATGGCAAAGGAGTTGGGGGTTGGCAGCCTGGGGAGGAAATGGGGGATTGGAGATGGGAGAGGGCTTAGCATCTAGTATATACCCTTTACTCAGAAACACAAAGTCTGTGAGACACAACAAGAGGATGGGCTGGTGTGGAATGAGCAAAGAATTGGAATACTGATATCCATGGGTGAATGCCCACATGTATAAGCCAGAGACCTTCAGCACCCACTGCTGGTGGGCACTTACGTGAACAAGACACACACTGGGTGCCTTTTGCTCTCCTTCCTCAAATTAGTCTTGTGTTGACCAGGGCTCCATAATGTTGAGAAATCTGATTTGTTCATCTTCTCAATAATAATAAAAAACTTAATATTTTTGCATATGCCTACATTTTCAAGAGTAAGAATACTTATGAAATGTAGTATACAGTGCCTACAACGATGAGCATCTAAAAGACTATTCTTATTGTTATTATGGAAGATAAGAGAATAGTCTCCGTTTAAAAATGTAACATATCTAATAGTGTGAGGTTGCCATGTTGTAGCTCCTTTATCCCTTGGAAGCCTGTCTGTGGGGATCTATAATACTCAAGTGCGCTTGTAGAACAGAGAGTTTGGTACAGGGGGCTTGTATCAAATAAGTCAAATAATCAGGTACAGATTTATGCTGTTCATTTGGGTTTTTTGGCAACATCTTCTGAGAACAACAGAAGTGTCGGCTCGTGACTACCAAGCTACATTTGGAAGCAGAGGCTAAGATAATGCAAAAACCTTCAAATGATTACAAAATTATGCTAGGATTACAGTGTGCTACAACAACAAAAGTAATAGTAGATCTGTCTCTCTGATCTAATTATTATCACAGAATAATTTTCATCTTTGAGATATTTGATTAAAGGAAGGTAGGCAAAGGAGCACTGACAATCATGCAGAGTGATAGAGGGAATCTAAACTGAGATGAACGTTTTGCTCAACACAATTTTCAAAATGGAAAATACACATGTATAATTGGTGGTTGACTTTTGCCCTCACTTGGAAGATATGTGAAGTTATTAAAAGTCTGGGAAAAGAAAGGGGAAAAATAAAATGTGAGGAGACGCATCAACATATCATTCAAGATTGTACTGTGTTTCCAAGCAAGCGGGATTCCATTGACGTTTTGTCATAGGGGTTGAACTAGATAAGTCCTTCCCAGATCCGTTTGCCTTTCCCGTCACTAGCCCTCGTCTTACATTCTCGGGCTGTAACTGAAGCTATAACCAACCCTCCTTTGTTTTCTCAGAAGCGAAAAGCTTCGATGGATCTCAGCCTTGGCCATGCCAAGAGAGGAACTGGACTTGCTGGAGTGTTACGGTGAGTGAGAGTCTAAAAGCAGGTGGAGAAAAACAGCAGATTCAGAGGTGTCCTGTGGAGACAGAGTTTGGGGGTGCCGAGGAGCAGCTCTGTGAGGTCTGCTTATTGCTTTTCCGCAGATGTCCAGGATAGAAGACGGCCACTGGCGCTTTAACACTTAAAACTGCTCTCTGCCACATACTTTTTCCAACACACACTGACTGCCTTAGGCAATAGCTTCCTCTTCCTAAAGTATTTGTCCCTCAGGCCTGTCTTGCTATGATTTTTGCCTAGATTTTACCTACTTGAAGGTGTTGGGGAAGTTGAGGGAGACAGAAAGTCTGCAGTGGGAGTTTCAGGAAGATGGTAGTATAGATTGGTCCTGACCACACCCCCTCCTGTAAAGGACAGCCTGAGGGGCAGCTGCTCCAAGTACCTGGGGGTAGCCCTGGGCTCACTCACTTTTTTAAGATCTGTGTTCATTCTTGTGCAGCTGGAATTCTGGCTCTCATATCAGTCCCACATTGTCCTCCAGCAAGGACTCCCTAGTTTACATCCAGAGAGAAAATATACTCAAAGGAACATTGAGCCTTTAGTGGCTGAAAAGAACAAATGAATTTGAGGAACCCTGGTAAAGGGACAAGGAGAAGCAAGCTATAAGTGTGTTCTCCGTTGGTTGGCTTCTCATCCTTGGTGGGTAGGGAGGGCAGGATGCGCCGCCTCCTGCCTTAGGGTCTTGTAAAAGACAGATGGGGATGAACTCCAGGAAAGAAGCACAACTAACAAGACAGTGTTCTCTTTGTTTTCTGAGAGAACCAGAGCAGTACGGTACCTAGTAAACTCATGTAAGACACAGTATTTATCGCCCAGAAATACTCTGAATTTTGCTATGATGAGCTTCAGATCTGTGGGGATTTTGCCTGGCTCATGAAAATATAGAAACAGAAATCCAGAATTTCCACATTAATGTTTTGATCAACCTTTCTCACTGATTATCTTCATCAATTCCAGATAAGGAAACTGAAGGTGAATGGGGTGGGTAGGTCCCTTGCTTAGGTCCTACTGGAATTCTCCCAGGGAAGTTTTCTCCACTTTCGCATATGGCGCTGTGAGGAAGATTAAGAATGAGTCACCGACTGAGATTTTACTATTTAGTTGGAGAAGCACCACACACACATGAAATTGGTGAGGGTTACATGGTTTCTTACCAAGTTTTAATAAGGAGCTCGAAATCCACAGAAGATGAAAGGGCCAAGGACTGATTTAGAGAGAGTATTGGCTTTCAGCTGACTCGAAAGTATTTGTAATAATGAGCAACTAATGATGGTCACAGCATATTATTGTCCTCTTCCCCAGAGGAGCAGAATTTTGGATCCGTTTTGGTTCTGGTATTTCTATTTTTCAATCAACCCTTTTGGCCCTCATGGATGAAGATTTTTCCAACCACCTCTCTTTTCTGAAAGCCCGTATAGTACTTAGCTTTATCTCGAGTCCTCCCAAGCTCCCTTGGAATTCCTGGTCCACGTTCTGGTCATCTGCCTCTGCTGACTCTTTACTCTTCTCTTCTGAAGACTCCCCACAAGTCCAGTGCCTGCGAGCCTACATACCCCGCGAGAATGACGAGCTGGCTCTAGAGAAGGCCGACGTGGTGATGGTAACTCAGCAAAGCAGCGACGGTAAGAGGGAGAACCCCGGAGACCAGCATTGCGGGCCGGGAATAAAGACACACATCAGTCTCCCAGGGGCGCTGTTACCATAGTGCCCAAGCTGGGTGGCTTATTAGCAACACTGGAGGTGAGAAGTCCAAAGTCAGGGTGTTGGCAAGGCCAAGCTTCCTCTGAAATGGACCCTCCCTCGCCTTGTCCAGTCTACCAACCCCAAGTCTTCCTTGCTTTATCGTAACATAACCCCCATCTGTGTCCCTTTCTTCCTGTGGCCCTTCTTCCTCTGTGTGTGTCCAGATTTCCCTCTTTTTGTAAGGACACTAGTTATTGTTGGATTAATGTTAGATTTGTGGCTGCCTTACTCCAATATCATCTCAGTATTAATTGCATCTGTGACAGCCTCTTTCCCAAATAAGGTTGCATTTTGAGGTACCAGAGAATACAACATCAACACATATTTTGAGGGGATACAGTTGAATTTTAACAGTGACCAAGGCTCAGGAAGGGGCAGCTGCAGGCTTTGTCAGGTCTAGGGTGACCATACCTAATATACTGGGGAGCTGGGCTGCTTGCCCTGCGGCTCCCCAGTTCCTTCAGCCTTCGAGTGTGGAAACACTTCTAGGAAGGAGGTCCAGCGAATGTAGCATGAGCCTTAGCCAGGTGATTCTTCTTTCCACTCACTCTGCCCACAGGCTGGCTGGAGGGCGTGAGACTCTCAGATGGGGAGCGGGGCTGGTTCCCTCTGCAACAAGTGGAGTTCATTTCCAACCCGGAGGCCCGTGCTCGGAACCTGAAGGAAGCGCATCGCGTCAAGACTGCCAGGCTACAGCTGGTGGAGCAGCAAGCCTAGCTGCTCCATGAGGACTCTGCCGAGCATACAGACAAGCTGCTCCTCGGACGGCCTCCTGCGAGCCCGAGGATGAGGCCCAGCTGACCCAGACGGTGGCCCCAGGCCTCCTCCTGTGTGCTTTGGGCCTGGTGGGGGGATGTCGAGGGACTTTGCACTGGACTCTAGGATCCTTCTGTTTTTCCTAGGAAAAGTAACTGTGGGGTCTAAGTCAGGGGACTTTACTGCTACTGCTGTTGTCAACATCCTCTGCTTCCAGAGCACAGAGCCCACACTGGCAGAGTTTAGTCAAAGCCGTGTGTTCAACAGAAACTGACCTCAGTCCACTGGCGGGAGATGATTAAGGGGGATGAAGACATCAGACGGGAAGGTCAACCTGATGACCTTTAAGGTATCTTATGACCCTGGAGACTCCAGAATGAATGTGTGAGCTCAACACATGCATCTCTGAGATCTGTGTCTCACGGTGGCCATGTGAGGGTGACAGTCTCTCACTCTAATAAACTTGGCACTTCTCCAAGTGTCTTCTTCTCAGACTTCCATACTGAAGAGTCTTCAGAGCCGCGAACCCCTGCGGGTTCCAGCATGTTGGCTTCAGGGACCGTGAAGACCAAGATGGTGCCTAGGATAAGGCAGCGACTGACTTGTGCTTCGTAACACTGAGAGTTTGGGCAGCTGTTCCATTTGTTATGGCTCCAGAGGTTGTAGAAGGAATTGATGGATAATGTAAACCCATCCAAACCTTTTCTACTGTACTCACAAGGTAGTAGGAGTGGATTGGACAGATCCTATCAGACCATTCGTGACTTTCTCTTCTGACTTGAGCTATTGTGAAAATGTCTTCAGGGCTGTTTTGTCTTCTCTGTGAAAGGCAGCTCGGTGGCCTGGAAAGACTCCTAGAATCCAAGTAAACAGCGATAGCCCCAGTTACCTCCGTGCCATGACTCAGGCTGTCTGCCTCTCTATTCTTTAAGCATCAAATGCAAGAACAGACTGAGCAAGCGCCAAAGCCCCATCCAACTCTGCCTCCTTTCTCTGTCTTCTTGAAGACTGACTTTCTCAGCTGAAAAATTTCATTTAATTTTTTCTTACGTAGAACCCTCATACAGCAATAACATCTTTTGTGGCATCTTTTAAACCATATCACCATAGTTCCCCCCTTGGACATTCTACTACCTTATTTTACAGTTAGTAGGCCTCAAAACTACAATTGCATTGCAGTTTTATGCAAAGGTAAGACTAATATTGTAAAATTTGTTCTATTCCCACTTCATGATGATATGATGTAGTAGTGTCCCTTTTGATAACACTGTCTTTTCAGTCCATCCTAAAATGTAAAAGTTAGCTTGCTTAATTTTTCTAAAAAGTTATCTGTGTAATAATTTAAATGGGGACTAATATCTGAATCAGAATGACTGCTAAAATAATCTGAATTAGGGATGGCTTTAGAAAAGTTTGATTGAGATTTTTCACAATTCTTATAAAGCCATATTGTAAAAAATATTAATACATGATTAATTTGCATATGTATATATTAATATATAAACTAATTCTTAGTAATAGCTATAATATGATCCAAATTATTTCTGCAAATCAGCCTTAGAATACTGGCCATGTGGCTGAAAGTCCTACCTGACCTTATTTTTTCTAGGTAATTTCTCCATTATTTGTTCACAGAGGCAAAATGCCAAATGGCTGATACATGTACAAATAACTTTTTGAGTTGCACTGTGGCTTCTCTGCTTTGCGTTAAGTCTTTGTAATCCTTTTGATCCTAAGTCCTTTAAGACTTCTAACTAAAACTCTTCTTTAGATTCTTAATATATATTCACTTAATTGAGTTATTCAATTGGGTTATTCTTATTTAATCTGGGAACCAGAAGATGTTTGACTTCTATCTATATTTAGGTCCTGAGTTAAAAAACTTCTACATGAGTAATCTCTCCTCAATTGAAGAACTAAATTTTCTGTACTTTGAGTTTGGGGACGTTGAACATAAACATGTTGATTGTTCTTCTGATTTCCAGAATTTAACTCAACATTTTCTTTAATCCTGACTGTCACGGTTGGCTTAGAAACACAGAAGTTGCTTATGAGAAACTACCATTAACTACCATTTTTTGGACAGGGAATTCATTTGAAACATGTATGAATATATAGTATCATATTATTTTTAAAGTAAAACAATGCATGGGGTGGTGTCTTCAGGAGGTCTCAACAGTAGTTCTATTTATAGACCCTTTTATAAATGGTAGTATGAGCGAAGCTTGAAATCTTATGGATATCTGCCGAATTATTTCCCTTGTGCCTTTGGCCACACTGAACTTGCAGGTCATGTTTGTATATTCGCGAGGCTCAGAAAGCTATTCATTAAAGTTTATTTTCACCACCAACTTCTACTTAAGGTTAATTATGATCTTAACACGTTGTGTACTACTTGCTGTCTTGGTCACTTACGATTTTTGTGAGATCAGCCTTTGGGGGCTGATTTTTTTTTTCTTCTAGCAGTATTGGGGATCAAACCTAGGGTCTTATGTGTGCTGGGCAAGTACTCTACCATTGAGCTGCACCCCCAACCCCTGTTAGTTTTTTGATTTTTCAAATTAGCCACTGGAACGGAAGTTGTTTAAAAGTCTAAATCAATAACATTCACTGGTTTTCCTTCTATTTGCACATACTGTATATACCCCCTGAATATACAGTCTCCATTTGGACTCCCTTTTGATCTATCCACAATAGTCTGTGTGCTTTTTAAGTATTAGGTGATGGTGTCTTTGTTATAAATTCCTTATCTTTGTGGGTTCCAACTGGAAACCCATTATTTGGTTATAGTGACCCTTTCCAGTCAAAGTCAACTCCTCACCCACTCACCTCCCAAGCATGTCATGGAGACTCGGGCATGTTGGTACTTGGGTTTCTAGACCACTAGGTAAGTATCTTTTGTGGCGGTGACTTGGCTGTATCACTAATTAACAGACTAGTGACCCTAGCGCCACATGTGCTGTAACTGTGACTCAGGAGCTACATGATCGTAGCACTCCAAACCTGTAGTTTACTGCAATCTTCTCAATCTGAAATTAAGTGTGGAAGGGCCAAAGGTTACAAGTAAATGAGCCAAAGAGAGAGGGATGCCTAACTCAGACCTGATTGAATTGAACGTCTTGTTTCAATTTGGAACGCTCTCCGTGCTTTGTAGTCTACGTTCCCATTTTCAATGACAGTTACAGAGTGGAAATTTCCCCAGCCCCTTCCTTGCAAGAGGACCCATTTGGTCTGCAATGCCCAGGAAATACTGCGGTGTACAAGGAGGCTGCAGGCACAAAGAAAACTCAAGGAATGAAGATGTGCGAATGAGGATGGTGAACCTTTCTGGGTGGCCAGTGGGTAGGAGTCTGTGGAGGAGACTGTGTGCTCAGACTGTTCTGCAGAGCCAGTGAGGGTGGGGGTGAGTGCTGATCCCTGCTGCTTGGGGGATGAGTCACGGGCCTGAGGGCAGAGCTTGCAGTAGGGAGGGGCAGAGTCTGGACAGAGTTCTGCAGAAGCACCCATGGGCAGATAAATATTTTCCTGGCACTTTACCTGAACGTTTCAGAGCGTTCAGCCCTCTCCAAACAGTGCAGTTGGAAGCACAGAAGTCCAGCAGGAGCCAGTTTGTGCACTGATTAAGGTGGAGATTCTGACTCTGCTCACAGACCGGGGAGCACCAGGGAGAAATGCAGGTTGTTGGGAAAAGATAGCTTAGAGCAACAGCCCCTGGCATATAGCTGGAGAGTTGTCAACCCAGCAAGAGAGCCTTTGGGCCATCCTAGAAATAGTCTCCAGGAAAAAAGATGAGCATGGAGACAGGAACGAAAGTGGGGGCCCTTTGGTGGGACTCATCCAGCCAGTTCTGGAGTATTATTGAGATCAGCTTGCTGGAATGAGAACATCATCTACTGTTAGGAGTTGAAAGAAGCCTGAAGTTCTTTGTGTCTAACAACCTGCTCGATGGAGCTTGGACAGGGCAAGTGATTTGCCCAACGTCGTGCAGCCGCTTAATTATAAGGTACAGATATAAAGAGCTGGTTGATCACCACTGAGATTGGAGCAAGTGATCTGCCAAGTTGTGATTATCGTAAAAGGTTGAAGGTGACTTGCCCCATGAGGCACAGACTGAGCAAACAGAGTATCCGTAGGCAGGATATTTTCGAGAAAGCAGGAGGAGTCAGTCGCCAGACGTTTGGAATCGTTAATAAGCAGGGTGTTGGTGATGGGACTGAGCTGGCCAGGCAACAAGGGTGGAGGTGTGATTTCAAAGCTGTTCATCGTCCTTGCACAAGCAGGGCCAAGCAGTGTGTGTGTGTGTGTGTGTGTGTGTGTGTGTGTGTGTGAGTGAATGACCAGGCAGCTGTTTAGATTTGGAAAAAGAAAGTACAGAAGGATCTTTAGAGAAGATGAAATTGATACAGAAAGACCAGACTTCCCGAAATGAAACATACTAGCATTAGCAAATATTAGAGAAACCAAGTAAAAGAGGAGTTTTCCAGTTGTGAAATCAAAGAAAACAGTTGTATAAAATACCTTTTTAAAGTGGTGGTCCTTTCTGGGCTGGTTTTTGCTTTTGGTGCTGTAGATGAGCCCAGGGCTTCACACATGCTAAGTGTACGCTCGACCACTGGGTCTCACCCGCAGGTCTCACAGTTCTCTAAATGTGGTTGTGGGAACATTTTTTAACCCAGTTTTTAAAGATGTTCTTGATTTCACCGATTCCAGTAATTAATAGAAAACAGCAGAAACAGCCAACGAAAATGAATAATGTGTTCTGTGTAGGGCTTTGATAAGGTGGCCAATGAAGTGGGAAACACTAAGAGCTTGTTGTGGCTGGTGGCCCAGAAGAAGGGGCCTGAGAAAGAGGGTTGTGTCTTCAACAGCCACAAGCAGGTAGAGTGGGTGAAGGTGCAGGAGTTGGAGGACAGAATTAGAAGGAAGAGGGTGATGAGGAGAAAGTGCACCAAAGGACCTTGGAATCTCCATGGGTAGAAATTCCATTCTCGGGTGATGGAATTGTGGCAGGAGGGACAAGCCTGAGACAGCCTGACCAAAGCAATGAGATGAAGACACCGTCTAAACATGAACATTCAGAATGCAGCAGATCAGACGCAAGAGCCTCTGTGCTGAGGTAGAGCCAGCTCCTACCGGATCCTAAGCCTTGTCGCAGCTGCTCCCTGTCAGGCCAGCCTCCTCCCACACCTGACCCAGCCTGACTGCCGCTTCCCTTGCACCTTACGTATTGGTTCACTTCCCTCTCGGCCACACGTTCTGATTCCTTCCAGTTTTTCAGCGTGTGACCCTCCTATTCTTTGATGACTATTCTTTTCTTCTCTTCCATACCACAGTAATGTTTTTTTAAATCAAGCTGAAGAGTATTTAGACACACTTGCTTTTAGTTCTAGTTTACACGTGTTGTTTTAGTGCACTCGCCCTGACCTTCTAACCTCTATTTTTCCTCCTCTGAAACCATCAATACTCTCTGCAGACTGGCATTGGTACCTCATGGCATGGGTTTAAATCCTGGTCAGCATTTAGGCCATTTGCAACTTTGGGCAGATTCCAAAATTGCTCTGAGTCTCAAATGTTCGATTGTCCAGCGGGTAACAGTCATGAGGATGTTTTAAAATCAAATCACTGAGCAGAGGGCTAGGCGCATAGTAAATGCTAAATGAACGATTCTCATCAGCAGCATTTTGTCAGAGGACCAACTTCCGTGTTTGATAAGAAAGCTTTTTCAGCTCCTCATGATCTTGTAAAACATAAATGCACAAAACTGGCTGTGGTTGATGGCCTTTTACTTATTAAATCTCGGTTTTTTAAGTGGCATACTGATGCTCATGAAACAAGACTCATTTAGCTTCATTTGGAGAAGAAAATGAAGTCTCGTGCCTGATTTCTAGAGAATCACTGAAATGTACATTTCTTTCTCTGTAAATTGGTACAATTATATTTTTATTTGTGTCCTTATGCCTTGTCCAGCTTCCTCTCCGAGACTTGATCTTCTGGTCCTTTCCATGTCTGACTCCTCCAGCCGTTTCTACCTCTGTTTCCAGACTGCCCCTTAGCAATCTCAATGCCACCTTTTCCTCTGCTTTATTCTCTTTCCCTCAGATGTTGCTTCCATAGCAAATGAAGAATATCTCTCCGTGCTTGAGGGACTACTTTTTCTCATGCTGCAAACTCTGCTAGGCAGTTTTCTATGGTGTTTTGACCTGTCCTGTGCAGAACAATCCAACGGCAACCTTTGAGTTCTTGTCCCTCTTATAGACTAATTCTCTATTTTTCTTCCCACTCACATCCATCCAGATGACTGCAGGAGCTTCGACCTCAGTGTACACAAAGAAAACTCTCTCTCTCCCCAAATTTGCTCTGTCTCTATTATGTCCCAAAGCCTTGGTTTTCCCCGCTTCTACTCATTTGCTTTAACTAAATCTCTATCGTGTTACGTTGATAAAGACTGTTCCTCTTCTCTTGCCCTTTCACCCCATCTTGCCACAGGCATCTCTTAGGCTAATTCAGTCACAGTGATTTGTGTTGCTGTGTCCCCTGTCTTAATCCTCCAATCTCATTCTTCATTCATCTGTCTAAAACACAAACCTCAGACAAGTGTGCTTGGGAGTTAAAACAGCCAGTTCCTGGATTCACAAAGGAGTACAGCCTAAATACCTCGCCACTGTATTTAAGCCTCCCCCAATGTCCTGCACCAGGCTCATCTTTCTGCACAGCCCAGTGGTCTCCTACTCTCTAACTTTTTCCTGAAATGCGCTTCTCCCCATCTCTGCTCATCCAAATTCTACCCTTCCCTTAGGAGCTAGCTCTGTGCCGCAGGCTCGGTGGAGCTCAGACTCACAGCAGGCAGGGTTCCTCCTCCTGGGCTCCCGCAACCCTTTGTTGCCTCCCACGCCCAGCCCCACACAGCCCTGCTCCTGTATTGCAATGGGTCACTTGTGTTGTCAGACTCCCAGTAAGACTGGCAGATCCCAGAAAACTGGGAAGACAACTTACTTATCTTTGTGTTCGCCCAGTTCTGTCAGGCTCTGTGAGTCCCTGCTGAATGATGGAATACATGTCTGCTCTCGTTTCTCAAGGATTGGTTATAAAATTGAGATAAGAAGGCGTTTATGAAAGGACAGTGTAGACCAGTGATGGCGAACCTTTTAGAGACAGGTGCCCAAACTGCAACCCCAAACCCACTTATTTATTGCAAAGTGCCAACATGGCAATTAAACCTGAATAGGGAGATTTTAGTTTAGAAAAAAACTAATACATTAACATCTTTTCTTTTAAAAGAAAAACAAATAACACACATGCCATAGGTTTGCCACCACTGGTATAGAACTAAACTGTGGTGTGATCAAAATATATGATATTGTTTAAATTTTTAAAAAAATTATTACAGTAAAAGATCCATTGCCATTTATTCCCTCAAAATAGCACCCCTCCCTTTGAACACACTTATCTCGTCATTTTCATTATTCTTGCCACTTTTGGAAGCAGTTCTGGAAGTCCTCCTTGGTGTCTTTTTGTCCTGAACCCATTCAAAATGTTTACAGCGTTTCCGGTCAAATGAGAACATGACTCCTCCACCTTATTCGCCAGATCTGGCACTGTGCGAATTCTGGCCCTTCCTCAAAGTCAAAATGATCCTGGAAGGCAGAGGGTCTTGAATTGAAGGACACCAAGGCAGCCCATGATGGCACAACTAAAGACACTCACTCTGGAAGGAGGGCTTCCAGAACTGCTGCAGGATGATGAGTAAGTAGGTTTGAAGTGAGGAAGGCTACTTGAGGGGATTAATGGCAATGTCTTCAACTGTAATAATTTTTTGAAATTTAAATGTTCAGCATACTTTTAGATTATACCTCGTACAAATCCAAGAGCTAAATTTCCTGAACTGTCTTTCCTTCTGGACTCAAGCAACATCATTTCCGGATAAATTCAGGACTTGCTTCCCCTCTGCAGAATAAGATTTACTATTAACTAGCCCAAACCTTTTAAGAATTGCTTGGAGCGGAATTAACAAAGCCAAATTGCCTTTTGTAACCTGCTTGCATTCTGTGTTCCTTTTATGCCAAAGATGCTTAAACATTTAAAAATAAATTCTAATAGACCATCTAAAATTATATAAATAACTAAAATAAAACGTATAGCTGACAACAACAGAAAACGCAATCAGAATCAAAGAGGTTTTCCCACAGGAGATGGAAATATTTTTGTAGACAAGTGTGGCACGCATAGAAGGAGTTCTAATGCTGGGGGTGGGTGCCGGGCACCTAGTACCAGCCAGGAGCCCAGGGCTGCCCAGAAAGCTGGGTAGAGAGGGAGAGACCCTCTCTGGAGCTATCTCTGCACTGTGAAGCTTCGGTGGATGCTAACATCCTTGGCAAACTGCTACACAAGGTTGCCAAATTTAGCAAATAACAATTACAGGCTGCCCAAACATTGCAGGAATGTGTTCGTGCTAAAATAGTATTTGTCGTTTATCTGAAATTTCAACTGAATTGAACATCCTATATTTTGTCAGGAATACCAGCTACAATCCAAGTGATTTTAATAACTTTAAACCTGCTGTTAGTTAACAGGATGGAGCTCTGAGGTAGTTTGGAGAAACTTCCCATGGGTTTAAAATTACTACAAGCCAGAATAGTGCTGCAAGGATACTGGTGGTAGATTGCCATCTAGTGGAAAAATTTTTGTAGTAAAATTGAAAATTAGGGGAGTAGATGGATGTTCCCCTTCTTGAAGGTTGCAAGGAAAAGATTCCGCTCTGCTCTATTAGAAGGGGCCAGCAGCGAGGAGGTGAATAGAGTGAGGCTCAGGGGGTTTACCCAGAGGTCTAAGTGGAGGAGTGGCTGGATCACAACTGGATCACAGCTGGATCATGGCTCTCCAGCGTGAGCGCCTCTTCAGGCAAAACCAAATATAAAGCTAGAGCTCTCTGCAAGAAATACAGGGTCCTTGCAAATGAGGATGGCTCAGAGGGATGGGGCACTATCAAAACTGAAATTCTACAGCGATAATCGCTGCTAAGTCACTAAGTAACTCACCAAATAACTAAAGAGATCACCCAAGAAGTAACAATATAGCTACACAGGCAAGTTCCTTGAAAGTGTGTAAAAGTTAAAAGGAGGTATGCATTATAATTCCAGGGATAGTGTCTCGAAGTATGAAGCCCAGAATAAACTGCATACTGCAAAACATGGTAGAGACCAATACCAATGATAACACTAGTTCTGGGCTTTGAATGTGCCCCCCAAAGTCCATGTGTTGGAAACTTAATCCCCAGCACAACAGTGAGACCTTGGACCTTTGGGAGGTAACTAACCCTTTCAGAAGTGAATGGATTAGTTGTTGCTATCCCAAGAGTGGGTTTGTTATAAATGCATGTTGAGTTCTCTCCTGCCCTCTCTGGTGCTACAGTGTGGGATGCCTTCCACCGCATCCTTATATACCTGTAACCCCTTGATCTCAGACTTTCCAGCCCCTCAAACTGTGAGCCAAGTACATTTCTGCTCATTTTAAATTACCCAGTCTATGGTAGTCTGTTATAGCACTGTGAAATGGCCAAAGACACCTGGCAATTATAGTAATAAAACCAATGTTTAAAAAGGAAGCAACAGGAGAAAGATAAACTTACATATCATACAGATAAATCAAAAACACTTAATTCTTACTTCAGACTCCCTGCCCAAAGAAAGATAAATATTGTAGAAGTGAAAAGGGTCAGACTAAATAAATAGGATGAATTTAAAAACCAAATCAGAGACAAACAGCTACTGTATTTTTTTTTATTTTATTTTAAACCAAGGACATGTATTGGTACATTCTACATACAATGGTCACATTCATTACATTTATTCTGTACCTATACATGATGCATCTTGGTTCTCCCCCCTCTCCCCCGCCCCTCCCCTCTGCTCCCTCCCTCCCTATTTATATCAGGTTCATTCATCATTTTCCATATTTTCCCTTTCCCCTCTCTTTCCCCTGTTGCCTTTCTGCTTTTCCCCTTCTTTCTTTCTAGTACGCCTCTCCTCTGCTCACCATCCTCCTTTTATATAATATCTATTACACCTCTTTGTCCTTATTTACAGTTATGGTTTCTCATATCAGAGAAACAATTCGATGTGTGCTCATGAGTGTCTGATTTATTTCACTAAACAGCTACTTTAAATAATTCTTTGTTTTTCTTTCCAGTGCAGGATAGGACAGGGTCTCTAAGACTTTAAATAGAGACAAATATTTTTCAAAGAGAATATTAGTACAAACTAAAGGCAAATAAATTTAATATAAAATTCCCATAGGCTTCTATAAAAGATTACTGAAAGGTGGTCTATAAATGTTTAGAAAAAATATTTAGAAAAAATTTAAAACAGGTGTTCCCTAAGTGTAAGAGTCCTCAAACTAATCTCCATTGTTACGTAGTTAGCTTTACAAGAGTGTTAAATTGTCCAAATGCACTACAGAAAATATGTTTTGATATTATTGAGTCATAAAATAGCATTTTCCCCAAAAAATGTTTGTTGAATGGCTTTGGATAATATAGTTAAAACAGAATAGTAGCTAGTTTAACTCTGTACATGAAGTGCCCATTAATGAAATATTTCAAGGAGGGATGCCAAACTCGCTTGTACTTACCCATATCATTTACTAATTTATCAATTATTTCATTACAAAATACATAACTCTGATCAAATTTGCAGATAGAACAAGTTGAAAAATGGGTAATGCTATGTAAGGACTCTGAAACATTTTAACAAGCTCAAAAAGAACTAAAATTAACCAAATTAATCTGGACAAATAACATAACTGTATATTAGATTCAAAATGCTAATTCTCCAAGTATAAAATTAAAGTGAGGTGGGTTTCAAACAGCTTCTATTTAAATGACCTACAGGCCATAACTGAAAATAAATTTTGGACCAAGAACATAAATTGGTTGCAAAACAAAACAAAACACTCATGACACTAATTTGTTTGTTTTTAATAGGCACAACATTAGCAGAATACCCTGTTTGGTGAAGGTGATAATCCCGCTGTTGCGTACAGCTCACCAGACCACAGGAGAATGAAGACTGTTTCTGACAGCACTCCTAGGAGGGACTCTAGCTTGCTCTCATTTGCTAAGAGGCGTGCAGGGTGGAAAAGAAGCTGGAGACCTAGCCACGTGAGGGCCGAGTAAAGCAGCTCCCGCTATCGCCTATGAAATGCAAGCCTGAGGAATGGCATACAGTCCTCAGGTTCTGCAATATCAGGTTTATCATTGCAGCTTTTAGAAAACAAAATGCTGGCCAAATTAAACTGGAATTGACTTCTTCCTAGTAGAAGGAGGAACTTTATAATAAACCCATCCAAAAATGTTGGAGGCTCTCGTGTAGGAGAATTAGGCCCCCCTCCACCCTAGTGGAAACCCAAAACTGTATGATGCTCCATGGATGGTGGGGGGAGAGAATCCCACACGTCAGCAGTTTGGTCCCTTCCACCTCTTTGCCTAGTCTAACATCAATTTTTAATTCTTAACTCATTTTAGTTTTTGTGTTTGCTTTGTATTATTAGTATAAGCTTGCAATAGAAAATAATTACAGTCATCTTGGAGAAATCTATTTATCTCTCTCTCTCTATCACATTTAGATCATTTTTACTCCCTCCATCCTCACTCTACTTTCTCCTCACTTTCTCAGATCCCCTTTCCATCTCCACAAAGACTACCTCTCTGTTTCCTACTATCTTTTATTCTGCTCTTTATTTATATTTTGGGTTTCTCATATAAGAGAAACCGTGCAGTATTTAACCTTCAATGTCTGATTCATTTCACTTAGCATTATGGTCTCAGTATCCATCCATTTTCCTATAAATGACTTAAATTTATCCATCTTTATGGATGAGTAGTATTCCGTTGTGTATGTGTAACCCACATTTTCTTTATCCATCAATATGTTGATGGCATCTAGGCCACTTCCATACTTTAGCTATTGTGAATTGTGCTGCTGTAAACACGGGTATGCAGGTGTCACTGTAATATGCTGGCTTTAACTCTTTCAAGAGGATACCCAGAAGATACACAGCTGGGTCAGGTGGAATTTTTATTTTTGTGTTTTTGAGGAATCTCTGTACTGATTTCTATAGTGGTTGTACTAATTTACATTCCCACCAACAACATAGAGGGTTCCTTTTTCCCCCTGTGGCCTGCCCAGCTTTTGTTGTTTTTTTGAGTTCAGGGTGATAATCATTCTTACTAGAATAAGAGGAAAACTCGATGCTGTTTTGATTTCCATTTCTCTAGTGCCCAAAGATGCTGAACACTTTTTTTTCCTGTACTCACTGACCAGTTCATATTTCAGTGTATACATCCTAATCCCCAAATTAAGAATATTGCAACCTGGCGCTTATAATACTTGAGTGGCAACACAAGATGGTGATTAGAATGGCAGAACAGAGATAGTAAACACTGCTGGTTAGTAAGACTTAGAGTTATCCCTTGGTATCCATAGTGGGTTGGCTCCAGGACTCCTGTGGGTACCAAAGTCTGTGGATGTGCACGTCTCTTATATAAAGTGGCATAGTATGTGCATATTTGTATATCATCTATGCGCATCCCTATATATATAGATACAGATATGTGGATATGTATATAATGTTTAGATTACTTAAAATGTTTAAGATAGTATAAATGCTATGTAAACAGTTGTTATGCTTTCTTATTTAGGAAATAGCAAGAAAAATGTCTATGTTCAGTATAGATATAATATTTTTCTGAATATTTTTGATTCAGTTTGTGGAATCTGTGGACACAGAACCTGTCAATACAAAAAACCTACTATACAGATGAAAGGACACGAAATTTGTGTAAGAGGTTTCTTACCTATTTGCAAATTTTTTCCTTTTCCACTATTACAGGCTTTGACCCAAGAATTACTGATGGATGAGTTAATTCTCATATGTTTTTTAAAATGTATATTTCCCATAATGGTACAATTATTTGAAGGTCCAGAATGACATCCTCCATCCACAAATACTGTACTAAATGCAGTGAAATGATTTGAATCAACAGCCCTCAAATTCTAACTACAGTAAGTCCGAGACTTACAAACGAGTTCCCTTCCAGAACTGTTCGTAAGTCTGTTTTAGGTCTGACAGTGACTCTTACACACTTTTGACACAAATATACAATGTAAAGCACTAAAAACCAAACACACACACACAAATACTGTACACCATTGCACTGTACAATAAGCACACGGCAGTACAACTATGACAACGCCTGGCAGATTTGTGAGCTACTTCTGTGATTTGTTCGCATTTATGAATGTTCGTAATGTGAGGTCCATTGTTACCTGGGAAAGTTTGCAACTCAAATGTTCCCAGGTCAAGAACTCACTATATTTGGACATTCTAGGGCTGTAGATGTGGGGTGCTAACTGTATTCCCAACTAGACAGAAGGAAGGATTCTTCATCCTTGTTTAGACTGTCTCACTTCCTCGTCGTCTCACACCCAAACTCAAAGGGTGACTGTATGTGAAAAGTAGCCAACAAGGGTGCATGGGCGAGAACTAAGCAATGGCGATTGTTTTAGGCGACTTTGCACGGTGCCTAGCAGTGTATCGTTTCGTGCCTCTGCAAGCTGAGATGGGGAAGACAGCAAAGACCCTGGATTCTTCATCCCAGCCCAGCAAAGTCTGAGCTAACAGACTGGGGATACTGAGGCATCGCTCCATGGGGCGAACCATGTACTCACTATCCTTGTTTGGATCACCCTCATCCCTCGCTCCTTCTATCTTCCCCTCTCCTTTAACAAAGGAGCTTCAGGAAGAGAAGTTATAGTTTCTAATCCTGGAGACTTGACCTCAAATGAACTCAGGATTCTCCCACCATGCTGTCCCTACAGGGCCCAAATTTCAGAGAGGGGCCCAGACTCGGGTTCAGTTCCGGGTTTGGGAATAGAATACAGCTTAATGGTAGGACTGAAAGAAAAGTTCCTTAGTGGAGAAATGGCCCGGGGACACTGGTAGTACCCAGGAGACCTCCCCTGAGGGTTGCACCCAGCAACGGGGCCAGTTTAAGGGTGAGAAAGAGCTCTTCATTAGCCAGGTGGAGAGACACACAGAAAAGCCCAACGGTAGGCCAGTTTATTGTGTACAGTGGACACACTAGCTCAGTGTCTACCAAGGAAAGGAAACAACAGAAACGGATAGCAACATCCGGAAGTAATAAGCACTCTCCTTCTTCAGGACCAGGCCGTGGAGGCACAGGAAAAGGCATGCGGCCGACCCTCTTCCTTGTCCAGCCAATGTCCAGCAAGATAAGCCCACATCAGGCAGATGTTGACCTCAGTCAACAGTCTGCTGTCTTCCCAGCATTCCAGTCACCATCTTCTGCATAGGTGCCCCAATCCTGTCCCACTGCCGAACCTCTCATCACTCTTTGGCCCCCAGTGAGGGGACTTGGCTATTCTCCTCCTCTCTGACCTCTGCCGGTGCCCTGGGCTGCTCCAGGGAAGAGGCAGTCTGCTCCTCTTGTGCCTTGTTGGGTAAGGGCCCAGTTCCTGGTCTGGCCCCTTCCGGCAGCTGGGCAGATCCTGGCGAAGGTTGCCTGCTGGTAGCCTGGGTGCAGGGAGGCACAAATAGATCGGAGAAGTAGCCCTCTCCTGCTGGGGGCTGCTCTGGAGCCTGTGTGCAGAACGGACCAGGGAAGGGCAGTTCTGGCAAGTAGGGGTCACTCCAGGGGACCGTGCCTGTGGGGTCAAAGGGCAGAGGAGTTACTGGACCAGACCAAGTATCAGATGTCATTTGCTGTGTTCCGGAAGAGTCCCTTTGTCCCTGTCCACAGAGCCACAGCTTAAGTTCCCAGTGCAAGTCCTGGACTCCAGCTTCTGCTTTGGCAACACAGACCTAGACTGGACCCCAGGGCAGGCGAAGTCTCAAGTAGGCAGCAAGGAGGCTGGGAACCACCTGGATGTGTCTTCCATCCCTTCCTGCTAGAATTGAGTCTCGATGAGATGGATGCTTTGGGATTTCAGAGGTCCAAGTAGCCCAGCATCATATTAGTATCAGTCATCATCTACTCTCACAAATACTCTCACTCATATCATTTCTAACCCTCATGGAACCCTTCAGTGACACTGGGACTCTTAGTCCATTTCCAAGCCCAGGACTGAGATGGAGGAGACCTGTAAAGTGGCTGAGCTGGCCCCAGAAGCGGGCCAAGTGAAGTGGAGTTGCTCACCACTCAGGCCTTGCCTCAGTCTATCCTCCAGAGTGTGAGCCTCTCTGCCCCTCTTGCCTTTCCCAATTCCAGGGAGACTTTCTCTTCCAGCCCCGACTCACCCATATTCCCAGTGGGCGGCTGCAGCAGAGGCTGTCCTGATGGGGGACCTGGGCAGTAGCTCTGTGCTGAGGCCCCAGCAGGGCCACAAGGAAACGAAAAGAGAGGGTCTTCCGGTGGCGGTGGATACAACAGTGAACTGGGCATGGGGAAGGGCAGGGGCGGCAGGTACGGCGGATGGGGCTGAGAGGCTTGGAACAGCTGTGCTGGTGGAGCCTGGGAGTACTGGAAGCTTGGCTGGTAATCCTGGGACTCCAGGTCCTCCAAATATGAGAAGGTGGGCGGTGGGGTGATGCTGAGGGAGACAGGGGAGGGTTCTGTGAGGTGCAGAAGGGCCTCCTCATTCTGCCTTCCTCGCCCCATCTTGGCAGTGACCGCAACACAGAACAACACTCTTCCCAAAGTTACTTGGGTCACTTCCTTTCTCAGGCCCCATACCTTGTCCCCCAGGGCCCACAGGGACCATCCTTGTGGCTTCGGCGACTGCTAGGAGCATCCATCAGCAGAGGCATCAGTTGCTGGGTGTGGACTGGGCCCAGAGGAAAAGGGAGGCTGGTCCTTTGCAGAGGTGGGGGGCTGAAGAGCGGTGGGGTCACCGCTATCCTCTGAGCACCTTCGGTCTGGTGGGTGGGGGCCAAAGTCTGGTCCGAGGTTAGAAGCATGGGGGACTCTGGGAACAAGGCAAAGAGGGGCCCCAAGAGTCAGAAGATGGGATTCAGTGCTGGGATGTGGAGGGCCCACCATATGCAATGCCCGGGATGCTCTGAATGGGCCCTGCGGAGAGCCTCCATGCACTTCCGCCTGTACCAAACAGGAACCCTCTGTTGTAGCTTTCAAGTCCTCCCAGCGAGCCCTCTGAAGGCAGGAGCTCACCTGGAAAGGTATCCAGAGGAGGCTCCAGAGGGAAGGCACCTGGCTCTGGGTCCACAGGCACAGCAGGTGAGGGCTCAGCTGTGGAACTGGAGGCAGAGAGAAGAGAGACCTCAGCTCTGGTGGCATCTGGATGTAGACCACGGCCCTGGTACAGGGAAAGGACAGAGGACTCCCAAACTGCCTCCTCCAGGGCATCCACAGCCTCCTAGCCCTGTCTGGGTCAGACCCTCTCCCCACCAGCCAGCACCCCATGACTCATGCCCCGCCTCAGCTCTCTTTTCTTCGGGACTCGAGGTCCCCTCTGGGACTCTACTGCCTGCTTCAGGGAGGCTCAGGAAGAAGACAAACTCTCACCTGCCCTGACTGCTGCCAGGGGTCACAGCACTGTCTTGCTTCTCTTTCCTGTTCAGTTTCTCCACTTTGCGCCACTTTGCCCGGCGATTCTGGAACCACACCTGCAGGGGAAAGACACTTGAACTTTAGCAAGGCTGCAGGGCCGGGTCCCAGCCGTCACATGATGAACTACACAACTTCCCCACTTTTTTCAAATGCCTCTCTGCCAGCGTGGTGGCTTCCTCTTCTAGCTGCCCGAGGCTGGTACAACACTGGGAAAGCAGGCAGAACACAGCTGCGTCCGAGGCCTGGCCTCAGCTCCCGTGTGCTTGGCAACGCAGCATCTCCCTGCCCCTCGAGAGTGCCAGTGGACAGGCCGCCGAGCCAGTGCCCTTTACCATGATGCGCTGGGGGGTCACTCCCACCGTCTGGGCGATTTCCCGGCGCTTGTCACTGTCTGGATAGTGGTCTTCTTGAAAGACCCGCTCTAGTTCCTCCAGCTGGTCTGAAAGAAGAAACTCGCAGGATGTTAAACACCAGTCTCACGGCAAGAGACGAGAACGAGATGCCAGCAAGTGCCCATGTGTCTCTAGCAGATGGGATCACCCTCTTCAGCCACAAGGCCTTGCACCGAAATTCTCTGGGGGCCTGGCTTGCTCTTGGGCACTGTGCAGGGACCTGGGTGGGTTTACGTTCCAGACTTCCACCCTCTTCCCAAACTTTCATTTCTTTTCTCTTTTGTAGTGCTGGGAACTGAACCCAGAGCCTTCACACTGAGTTCTATTCCTGGTCCTTTGTATTTTGAAACTGGGTCTTGCTAGGTCACTAAATGCTGGGGATGGGCTTGAATTTGTGATCTTCCTGCCTGTGATTCCAGAGTGCTGGAATTATAGGCATGCACCACCACGCCCAGCTCCCACCTCACTTTCCTGTGTGATAACCCAGCCTTGCCCTTGGGGCCAAGAGAAGGATCCAGAACCAAGTGACGCCCCAACTAACCACACTCCTCTGGTCTCCCGGGACCACATTCTCTACCGCTCCCACCCCTGTCTGGGACACCTGAAATCTCACCGGTAGGGACTCACCTGAGCGGTACAAGGTTCGAGTCTTTTTCCGAACTTGGCAGGTCACTTCCGGGGGCCCCTTCTTCTGCTCCGTGTTTTGGCTGTTCTGGGCCAGTGTGCTGAGCAGGTTGGCCAGGTGGCAGGGGCCCCGGCCTGACCCACAGGGCACTGGGTTGTGCTTGGCCCGGGCTGAGTGACTGATACTGGGAGATGACGTCGACACCAGACCCAGGGTGCTGGGTCTCTTCTGCTTGCCAGGGGCAGGAGAACCAGGCCTTCTCCCTGGCTTGGCCTCTCCCTGAGGCTGGGGTTTGGATGGGGCTGGGGCTCTGTGCTTGGGGAGAGGCTTGGAGCTGGGGGGCTGGCGCCCTTTACAGGCATGAGCCGCAGCTAGCTCTTTTGATGCTTCCAGCTGAGGCTTCTCTCCAGAGAGGGTGCAGGGCAGCCGCGACTCCTCCCCCTGGGCATCCCGATCCTGGGTGGTTGAGCCCTGCCGCTGTTCCTCCTCCAGCCCGGCAGCCAGGGTCTGGCCTCCACCTTCTTGGCCTGCAGGGAGCAGCACCTGGGCCTCAGCACCAGGGGAAAGAAGCCTGACTCGAAGCGAGCACGGCTTCCTGCCCTGGAGGGGCTCTGGTGTTGGGTCCTGAGTTTTCCTTTGCCCACCTGTCAAATGGGCTCATAATTCCAGACTTCCCTTCCCAGCTCCTGGGTTGGGAGTATCAAATCAGATAACTCAGCTGCTTTGCAAAATGCAACAAATATATGCAACTTGGAAGGGTACTTAGCCCAAGGTAGGAAGGCAGTCTGAACTTGAGGTACACCAGACACACAGATGTTTCTAAGGTCCACCTGTTGGGAAGGGGTGGACGGGGGAGAGAAACAGGTTGGCTGGGCTGTGGCTTCGCTTCAGCTGGGTCCTGTTTCTGCCCCTGAGAAGGCAGAGGAGAGGCCTGGACCGTGACAGAGGAAGCCACTATCCCCTTCCCCAGCCCTCAGCTGTCCCTGCCAGCTCTTCTTGGCCACACAGCTGCTCTGCGCCCCCGCCCCCAGCACATCCATTTCCTTGCCAACAGGAAAGAGGGCCCGTCTGGACCACACCCCATCACTCATGCTTAAAACTGCTCTCCTCTTTTTGAGCCACTGATTCATCAAGAGCTTAGTAGGGTCCAGGCCCGGCGCTGAGTTAGCACCTTCTAAAGCTTAGTACAGTCCTACACACTTAAGCCCAGTGAGGCAGCACTTCTGGGGAGGAGAAGAGGATTAGCGAGGTGAGTAAGCCACCCAGGATCACTGGCCAGGACACACTCTGCTCTCAGTCACTCCACAGCGTCCTCCCGTCCCCCAACACTGCCTCCACCCCCAGGGCTTACTGAGACCCACAGAGCCCTCAGCCCAGGCAGCTGCCCTGTCACCTCCAGCGAAACGGGGAACTTCCACATCAGTGCTACTGAGACACTCAGAGGCTCTGTGATTTGAATGGAAGCCTTCTGCCATAAGACACGACTTTCTAACTGGGTGTAAAGCAAAGAGGTCGGGTCCAGTCTCGCGCGTGTTCTCAGACTGTTGAGCAGGACACACAAGAGACCGACTTGCAGAAGCCGGGCTGGGGCTGGCAGAGGGAGTGGGCAGCCTCCACCGGGCAAGAAGGGCTGAAGATGGACAGCTGTTTAGGAGCGCCCGCAGGGTGCCAATAAACGTGCTACAGTAAAATAGGTGCTCAGTGAACACAGACTTCGTGGAAATGATCTGCCCTAGTGAGAAAGGTGACAGGGGTCAGAGGTAGACTAGAAGGGTCCTGGGGCTCCAGGCCCGGCCTCTCGCCCACCCGCCCCACCTCGCTGCACCCCGCGCATCAGGGGATCGAAACCCCGAAGAGCAGAGGCCGCGCAGCCCTGGCCTGCCCAGGCTCCTCGGACCCCGCAGCCCCCGCCCGCCCGACCCCCGCGCTCACCCCGCGCGGGCTCCATGCCCGACTCCGGCCGCCGGCCGGGCACAGGCGCGGCCTAATGAAGCCTCGCGCGGGCCGGCGGGCAGGTGCGCGGCCGCACGGGGAGCGGGGCCGGCGCCCTCCCCGCCCGGGGCGAGGCCCACGCGGGGCGGCTGCAGCCCGCGGCGCAGGTGCGGCTCCCGGGCCGGGCCGAAGGCGGGCTGCGGCGGAGCGCGAGGGCGCGCGGGGTCCCGGAGGGCCGGCGACCTCAGCCCTGGCGCGGGGGTCCCCGAGCCGCGGGATGAGCGACCCCGGAGCGGCGGTACCGAGGCGAAGGCGCGGGGCCCGGAGCCCGGAGCCCGCCTTCCCGGGACCCTGGAGGAGGCGCGCGCGGTGCGGTCCGCAGGAGGCTCCCAGGTAAACCGAGGCCCCTCCGTCACATTGGTCACATTGGTCACATTGGCACTTTTCTACCCTCTGAGTATCTCAGTCTTCTCCGGGAAGAGCAGTGACTGTCTTGGGGTGCTCTCCCAGGGGAGCATCATTGTGATACTGGTTCGCGGGGTGGTCCTTGCCCACTTTCATTTAAAAAAGCAAACTTCAGCATTGGAAAATTCTGATTGCCGCTTTCTCCTGCCAAGCAGGCCGGATGGTAACAGGTGCTTGGGGCTGGGGCAGGGGAGCGTGGTCCTGAGTGGGAGGCAGGTGTTCTGCATTTAGGATTTGAAGGATTCTGCACACCAGGTGCTGCGGTGTTACACAATCGGCTACTGGTACATTTCCCTGTCTTTGGGAGGCATGCGGAGGATCGCGAGAATTTTAGTTCTTGCTGAAACGTCAAAATGAAAACTAACTTCTCAAAAGGACAGAACAAAAAATACTGTGTGTTCAAAAAATTGTTACAGTAAAAGACACATTGCCTTTAATCCCCCCTCAAAAATCTGCCCCTTGCTTGGAACACCCGTACCCCATCTTTCTTGCCACTTTCCAAAGCAGTTCTCAAAGTTGTCTTGTGAGAGTGCCTTTCTGTGGCTGCCTTGAAGTTTTGAATCAATTCAAACATTTATGGCAATTTCTGTCGAATAAAAACATGACGTTGTGTTCTCATCCACCTTCCTGATCTGGCACTGTGCGATGTCTGGCTCTTCCCGGAAGTCAGAACCGAAGGTAAATGTTTTGACTTTTGATTCAGAACATGGAGGCAGCCAGAACGGCACAACTGAAGACACACAGGAAAGAGGATTTCCAGAACTGCTTTGAAAGTGGCAGAAGTAATGGGACACGTGTTTGAAGTGAAAGGGAGTATTCTGAGGGAGATTAATGTCACTGCCCTTTGTGGTAATCATTTTTTAAAAAATTTTAAACATTCACGTATATTTTGATCATGCCGTATTGCAATATGCTTAACACTAGTTAAAGAGGCTTATGCCCAGGGCCCAGTTTCTGTGCCGGAAGCATTCTAAACTAGGCGAGTAAGGACTCGGGGGAGAGGCAGTGAAGTTGCTTTCTACGTAATCAGGACCATTTAGTGGCGCTGTGTTGTACATGGAAAACAAGAGTCCGCTTGATTAAACATTTATTGGGCAATCACTGTATTCCAGGCACTGTGGGCAAGTCATTTGTTTGGTGGCCAGACTAGGACAATAACACAATACTGTATTGTGTGGTCATTGGAGGGTTCCAAGCTGTATGTGAGGTCTAATTGGAGACCAGAGGGCCAGGAATGTCTCCATGTGACCTACTGAGCTAAGAGCTGCGAAACTTAGTGTGTCACCTGCTCAAAACCTCACAGTGGCCCTTGCTACCCGACAAAGACCAAGCTCCCTGCCTCGGGATCAGTCCTGCTTCTGAGGTTGGTCGTCCCCTCTGAGCTGTCTCTGGGACTTTTGTCTCTGCTGACATAGCACTTCTCAAAGGGTGCTCTGAAGCACCCCCTGAATCAGGACTTTTGAGGTAATTGGTTTAAAAGTCGGCTCCCACTCCCCATTCCCAGAATTCTTAATTGGTAGACACACGGAGGAACCCTAAACATCCATTTTAATGAGGCCTCAGGTGATTAGTATAGGTGTCAGGGTTTGCGACTCTCCTCCACTTTTCAGAAACCAAAACCATCAAAAACCATCCTGGAAAGGGAACTGGGGGGCAGTTGGTGGCAGGGAATCTGTATGGGGAGAGGAAATGACCTCTCATCCGCTGCAGCGAGACACAGGGCACAATTAATGTCTTAATAAATTATCCTATCACGTTAAATTAATTTGTTGGTTGGAGCTATGAAATTGCGAAAATTTAAGCTTGTGTGCTTTTTTTTTCTTCTTTCTTAATTTTTCTGGCTGATTGTGAATTTTTTTCAAGTGACAGAGTTGGGTGTCCAGTTTATTAAAATGAAGAATTTTAATGACTACAAATGAGTTTTTTCTCTAAGATGTACAGGGGCCCGTCCTGGGGCGTGGGAGCATACCTCAATGTATTTGGCAGGGAGGATGCTGTGTCCCCAACATGTGCCATTGGGCTTGTTTTGGAGGTTAAATATTGGGAGGAGAAGAAAGAGCAACCTTTTACGTGGAGGACAAAGGCTATTGACTTAAGGGTACTTATTTCTAGGTCTTGTTTGGCTACATTTTATTTCCAGGGTCTTCTGAGTAGTCGATATACTCAGCTTTGTGTGGAGGAAAGGCAAGTGTTTTTCATTTTTATTATTTGCTGGTCTTCAGAGCCATGCCATGAATTATCACCACTGCCCATTTAGTGAGAACCGTTTCTCCATCATCTTTTTTTTTTGAATGGATGTGAGAAGGACAGCAGATCGAAATGTGTCCAGTGTCACCATGAAATAGTCATTATTTTTTTCAGTCTACATAGAGTTAACCCCAGAACCATGTAACTTGGTTAAGCAAATGAAATGAGCACTTTGTCCTTCCTCTTGCTGTAAAAAAATAGCCATAAAAAAGTGGCTGGTTGAGAGCACTTTTCAAAGCAGAAACACAAGGTAATTCACTCTTGTTCTGTGTGCCACGCCCGAGTGGAGGCAGCGACAGGTCATTGGAAGACCTGGGACTGGACAGGCAAGCTCGTGTTGTGAAAGGCAGGCAGCGGTCTGCTCGGGCCCTGGCTAGGGCATCAGAGTCCCAGGCAAGGACCCCAGCAAACAGCCAGGAAGAGAACGTGCCCCGGGATGGAGGGAAAGGGGAAGCGTGGCCCAAGAACGTGCTCAGAGACCCGGCCTTCCTGGGCCTGTGAAAGGCGATGGGCAACGGTCAGATGAGCACTGTGGAGCCCTGGATGAGGGAGCTGGTGGGGATGGTGACCGGAAGGGACAGCGGGAGCCCCCCCAAGCCTCTGCCAGGGGCTTCCTTCAGAAACCTCAGGGGAGGATGGTTGGAGGCTGCCGGGAAGGGAATGGGAAGGACGTGGCTAGAGTGGAAAGTGCCCTGGCAGAGTGTAGACAGGTCGTGGAGTGAATTGGTGTGATGGCTTCTAATGCCCTTGCCCCAGTCACCACGCTGAACATGTTTCCACTGCTGCTCCTGTTGACAATGAATCACGGTCGTGCACATTTTGTAATTTAGAAAGTACTTTCCCATCTTGCTCTTCTGTCTCTGCTGGTATTCGCCAGGACTGCAAAGCTGTGGTGCTTCGTGCAGTGTGCCCTTCAGGCTCTCCTCCAAACCTGGCCCCACCTTCACCCAGACTCTCCATGGCTGCTGCCCCCTTAGCCGCTCCAGCCTCCTCCCGGCCTTTCGTTCTAGCTTTTCAGTCCTCTCTGGGAATGGCCTCTGCCTTCTCATGCCTCAAGGCCACAGACCGGCCTGTTCTGTCGGCCTGAAACCTTTCCTTCCCTTCTATTTCTGTCAGTCTTACTCATGCTTCAAACTCAGTGTTCCTTTCCTATGAAGCCTGCCCCAGCCTTCTGCAACCGGAATTAATTCCTCACTGCCGGCCCTTTATTGGACTGTGTTTGTGTTGATTTTACGCCACTTAACACAGGCTGACCTGGTTAGAGTTTTGCACATTCTCTGCAGGATTGTGAGTTCTTGGATGGTAACATCCTTCTATTCATGACAGGCACTTTCCACTTGCTTTACAAGTATCATTTTATTCTTAGAACAACTCTGTGAAGTTCCATTGCTAGCCTCATTTTATCGAAGAAGAAGCTGGGGCAGAGAGAGCCGTAATACAATGTGGCCATCCATGATTTGAACCCAGTTATCTGGTTCTTGCCCAGACCCCTAACCATTACGCTACACTATTTATTAGATTATATCAGTCACGGTGCTTGGCATGGTGATTCGAGCATCTAGGATTAACAGTTGCTCACTGACCAGAGTTGACCGCCATTGCCAGGAGTCAGGGAACAGGGTGGGGAGCAGGCTGTGGCCGCAAAAGGGAAGCAACAGGGATAGAGATGGTCCTGCATCTTGACTGTGGTTGAGGTTCCACACATCTGCGCAGGTGACAGAGTGGCATAGGGCTGAACACACGCGCACACTCACACGCATGCACACGCACACAAGATGTGAAATCTGAGTAAGGTCCGTGAATTGTATCAAAGTCAATTTCCTGTTGTGATACTACATTGAAGTGATGTGAGGTGTGACCATAAGGCAAGCCAAGGAAGGGGGTATATGAGGTCTGTGTGTTATTTCTTGTAACTTCATGTGAATGGGCAATTTTCTCATAATAAAAAGGTAGAAAAAAGGTTGCTCTCTGTATTCTGACCATAAATTCAGTTCTTTTACACTTGGTTAATTTAATCCACCTGGCTAAATTTAATTAAATGCTGTGTTTTATGTATAGTAGCAATAGTAACCTATTGTTGACAGTAGTTTTTAAATACAGATTTTAATTATTTCTTTAATGGGGTGCAGGTAGGCAAGCAGAGGAATCATCTAATCTGCTTTAAGAGCAAATAAATGTGTCTTGTAGGAATGCAAGTTTTTTAGGAAAATAATGGTAAACATAGTACAAATAAAAGGGAAAATTGCTGCCCCCCACAATAGTTTTAATTATTGGTAATTTAGTGCATTTCTTCACAGCATTTTTATTATTTTTATTGCATATGTTCCTCATGATTGTAATTATACCCCATGTGTAATTTTGAGCATTTCTCCTCCAAAAGTTTCTATGAAAAACACAATTCTATATTATTTCAGTCTTCAGAATTTACAGAGTGGCGAAACTATAATTTAAGTATTTTCCACCTACTGGGAGAAGAAAAAATACTTCACGATACCTACATTTTTAAAAATTAAAAAGGCAAATCTGAAATGAAACCGTAAATTTTTTCTCGTAAGGCCCCCTCACATTTAGTGGTTGATCTATGGTTTCTGCTGTTGTTATTGTTGTCTGTTGCATTTATTTGTTTGGGTTTTTTTTGTTTTTTATTTATTTAAATTTTTATTTTCAATAATTATTTTTATTAGTACATATTTGCCATGCGTAATTATGACATTCTTTTTTTCCCTTTCCCTTCTCCTCTCTTCAATCCTTCATTTCCTCTCCATTTACAAAAGGTATGTTTCTATTTTTTCCTTCCATTCTCTTTTTTTAAAAATCTTTTCCCTTCCTTCCATTCTCCTCCCCTTCCTTTGTTCCCATTCCCATTTAAACACATTCTTCCTATTTCCCAATATCTGTCCTCCATTTTGTTCCTTATTTACCCTTTGGGTTTCTCACACAAGAGAAACAATATGATATTTAAACTTATGTGTGCCTCATTTATTTCACTTAGAATTATGGTCTTGAGGTGCATCCATTTACCTAAAAATATCTTGACTTCATCCTTCTTTCCACCAGCATAGTACTCCATCGTATATAAAAAAACACACTTTCCTAATCCATTCATCCATTGATGGGCATATGGGCTGTTTCCAAGATTAAGTTATTATAAATTGTGCTGTTGTAAACTTGGGTATGTATATATTGCTGTGGTATGATGCTTTTAACTCTTGCAGGACGATACCTAAAAGGGGAATAGCTGGATCAAATGGAACCTTCTGTTTCAGGTTTTTTGAGGATCTCCATACTGATTCTCATAGTGGTTACACCAATTCACACTCCCACCAACAGTGGAGGAGGGTTCCTTTTCCCCCCACAGCACTGCTAGCATTTTTATTGGTTGATTTCTTGATGATAGCTATTCTTTCTGGAATGAGATGGAATCTCGGTGTTGTTTTAATTTGCATTTCACAAATAACCAGTGATATTGAGTGGTTTTTCATATATGTATTTTCTGTTTGTACTTCTTGCCCTGAGAAGTGTCTATTCATTCAGATGCCCATTTTTGCATGTTATTTATTTATATTTCAGTCTCAAGTCAAAGGAGCCAAGAAGTTGTTCATGTTGCAGAATTTCATGGGCTGCCAGGGTGGCAAGTACTCTGCTCAAGTGCGTCATCAAAGGAGGGGTCTGGGAACTGAGGAAACAAAACTGACAGGTCAGCAGGGCAGCTTCAGCAAGAGGGGAGGCAAGAAGTGACCCCCAAAAGGTCCCACTCCTCCTCTGGTGCTCTGGGCCCGTGCCTTCTCTCCGGCATCGCCAGAGTCTCTCTGGTGTGTGGGGCTGGTGCCATGATGCCTGTTGTGGTACCGCTTTGCCAGGGCCTCAACATACAGGAAGAGCTCTGTTTTCTCTCCAGACCATGGTCCCCACCTTTGTGCTGGTACACCCAGAACACGGGCTCACCCTGCTGAGCCTTGACGCCTTCTTTGTCCCCTGTGATCCAGGTGCCCCCAGGTCTAGTGAGCAGAGTGTAAAGGCAGGATCACATCATGGTCAGCAGGTTCCTCTGCCATTTTGGAGCAACAACCTTTCAGATCCATCAGCATAATGGTGTCTATTCTAGAGTTTTCCAACTGAAGACGACCTGGCCTTGTCTTTAATTGTCTCCTATGCTGGATGCCAGTCGGGGCAAGATCACTAAGGTAGCTTAGAAGCTGGGAGTGACTTCCCTTCTGCAGAGGGCAGGGTGGTGAAATAGGAGGCCTTCATCCAGGGAAGCAGAGAAGTTGAACAGCAGCAGACTGGACTGGTTAGTTGGGAAATGCCTTGGCCTGCCAAACCTGTCATTCGGTTCCTTGGAAGAAGCCACAGAACCGGATAGGCTACCGGACCCATCTTCCCTTTGTAGAAGGCTCTAGTTGTCTGTCTTACAAGCCAGCTTGCTGCTTGTGATGTTATCTTGGTGTGTGGAGCATGGGGTTTCACCTGGATGCCCTGGAGTCCAAGCAGCTGGTCATTCAGGATGCTCCTAAGAGGAGAAAGAAGAGAGCAACAGAGAGGGGAGAGGCATGCTTGGAATTAGGTGTACTTGACCTGATTGAACCCACATTTTGGTTAGGAGATCTAATTTGATTTTTTTCTTTTTAATTTTTATTTTTATTAGTGCATGTTTACAGTATATAATGATTACATTCATTGTGGGGAATCACTACATGGGCATAACACATCTTTATTCTCTTTTCCTCCTCTATCCATCCCCTCTCTGCCTGCGCCTTCCATCTCTTAGTCCCCTTCCCATTTGCAAAAACTATTTCTCCATTTTTTTTCTTTTTTCTAGAGAGAGCTAATTCCTGATTAGAACTCTGAGAACTACCGCTCCAGTTCTTAGGCTTCTCTGTCAGTCTGACTC
Source organism: Hystrix cristata (assembly GCA_004026905.1). Classification (NCBI taxonomy): domain Eukaryota; kingdom Metazoa; phylum Chordata; class Mammalia; order Rodentia; family Hystricidae; genus Hystrix; species Hystrix cristata. The sequence continues at coordinate 88,690 of PVJO010006157.1, forward strand.
TGTGAGCAAGGACAAGCATGGATGTCTCTCAGACTTTTCGAACTTAACCAGATTCTCAGACTGATCTCCTGGTTCTCACCCCCAAATCTGCATTTCCTATTGCCTTCCCCATCTTTGTCCCACTCATCCGGGTGAAACCACCCTCAATCCTCCGTCCCTCACACCTTAGGTCCAAACTGTCAGAAAATTCCTCTTCCGCACCCACTATTATCTATTCTGTACAGACGTGCAAGAAATAGTTTTAAATTAAGTCATATTCACCATTCTCCTACTTGTATGCTTCTGTGAGTTTCCACTGTACTTAAGGAAAGTTGAAACTCCCTCCCAGGTCCCCACACAGTGCGGTTCCACGCTGCCTCTCACACGTCTTCATGTCCGGTGACTCACCTTGTTCCTCAAGTTCCTGAAAGAGGTCGAGGTTTTTCTGTCTCAGGGTCTTCACATGCATCCTCTCCACACTCAGAAATTTCTCTTTGTCCTTCTGGTGGCCAAGTCATCAGTTCAAATGTCACCTTTCCATGGACTCCTTTGGCCACATTATCTGCCAAACTCTTGCCTTCTGATAGTTTCTCTTTGTTTCTACTATAGAACCTCATGCAACACATATTTATATATACAGAGTCTGCCAAAAAACATATACACGCTCCAGGAAAAGAAAAATAGTGTGATGCTTTTCCAACAGAGGGTGTTACCCTCTTACAGGGGAGTCTAGAGGAGGTATATCGCGGAAGACCCACTGTACTGCCGGCCCTTAGAGAAGAAATTGAAAATGCATGTTCAATGAGCAAGGTTACCCTAGTAGCTCACGATGTTAACAAATGTCTGGAAGCTAATAGCCACCACTTTGAGGACCTCTTGTAATCGTAGAGGCAAACAGTAACTTGTATTAATCTCCCAGTGTCTCAATGAATTTAGTATTAAAATACGTATACAAGTTTTTCATTGCCTGAAGTACGTAGACATTTTTTTTGGTGGGCTCTGTACATTGTTTACAATCCATCTGTCCTGCATTTTAAGTTTCATGGGTACAAAACTCACCTGTGCGTGCCACATTATCAGGCACACTGGCTGGATTATAAATGTTACCTCTCTGTGGAACAAATTCACAAATAAATCAAGCACGTGGGCCTGTAAATTGGGGGAAAAGATTATCAGATTTATGTTACAAACTGCAGTTTCTGGTGATTTGTAATGCGATTCATAGCAGGGAGTTGAGAAGGCGATTAAGGTGTGCTGCTTCCTGGAAATATTTGTTGGGCATTTTGAGAAGTGACGAATCCACGAACCCGCGGTAAAGTAGGACACTTCAGCGTCCGTTGTAGAGAGCACTGTGAGACGTGTCAGTGGTAAAGTCTGTGTCATCAGAGGCCGTTTCTCTTTAGGGGCAGAGGAGAGAGGCCAGAGCGAGATTCAAGCCTGTTAGGGCTGGTGCAGTCTTCGTGAGGAGACAGACAACTCTGTATTTCAAGTGGCTTTCTTAAAGCAGCAGGTTCTGCCTGGCAGCCTCTACCTTCCCGTGAGGGTGTTTAGGACATTTACCTATAATGGCCTCACTGATATAGCCTTATTTTTTTGCCTCATTTTTGAGTAATTGTGTATTTTTGTTCCATTTTAATCTCATTTGCTGGTTTATAAACTATACCATTATTTTAATAATGTTCATTGATTTTTTTTTTTAAATGTATGGCTTTAGGACCTATAGGGTATTTGTTTAACTTATCACAATTGCCTTCAAGGGACATCATGCCACTTCACTAAACAGGAGAAACTTACGACAGTGCAGTTCCGTGGCCCCTCCTGGCCCTTGTGCTGTGGTTGTCAGACGTTTCCTTTCTATACTTCTTAAAAACCCCACAACATATTATTATTTGGGATTTCCATAGTCCATTATCTTATAAGACTATTTTAGAAGTAAGAATAGTTTCTTGTTTTTGTGTTTACTGTATCTGATGCTCATCATTCCTTCAGGGGGATCTGGATTTCCATCTGTCTTAATGACTTTTTGCTTTCATTGCTGAGACAAAATACCCTACACACAAAGTTAGAGGAGGAAAGGTTTATTTGCCTCAAAGTCTGCAGAGGTTTCAATTCATAGTTGTCTGGCTCCAAGGCAGGGTGGCATGGTAGAGGGGAAAGAGTTCATGGCTGGAGCAAGGTAGCAAGCAACAAGCTACAGCAGTAACCCTCTTTCTGTCCCTTATATTCTGTCCAGGCTACATGCCCTTAGGGCGGGTGGCACTCACACCCAGGATGGCCCTTCCCATTACCCACAGTGGGCTGACTGAGGGTATTCACACACCCTCAATCCCAGTACCACATACTCTAGATCCAGCCTCCTCTGAAAAGCTCCACCTGTGACCCCGTGAGGCTTTGGGAGGACATCTAGACACAAGCCATAATACCATCTAATGTAGTTTTCCATATTAGAGGTAATGCTTCAACATTTTTAGTAGCAAAACTCTGGTGATGAGTTTCTTCAGCTTTTGTATGTATGAAGAGTCTTTACTTTGTCTTTTTTTTTTAAATTTTTTTATTATTTTTTACCAAGAACATGTACTGGTACATTGCATACATAATGATCATAATCAACATGGTTATTTTGTACCTGTACATGATACATCTTGGCTTTCCCCCCTCTTCCCCCCTTCCCCTCCCCTCCCTTCCATTCACCCACCCCTCCCTATTTGCAATAAGTGTAACTACACTTTACCATTTTTCCCCCCTTTCATCTTACTTTTCTTTTAACCTTCTTCTTTATCCCCCTTTTCCCTATCTAGTTCTCTCTTTTAAATACAATAACTATTCTACCCCTTTGTCCTTATTTA
>PVJO010006158.1:0-17802 GCA_004026905.1 Hystrix cristata
TCATCACAAAAAGTCAAATAGGAGCTGGGCATGGCAGTACATGCCTGTAATCCCAGCACTCGGGAGGCTGTGGTAGGAGGATCGCCATGAGTCTGAGTCCAGCATTGGCTACATAGTGAAGTAAAGATAAAGGCCAGCCTTCATTGCTTAGCAGGACCCTGTCTCTAAAAACAAAACAAAACAACAAAAAAAAAAAGTCAGATATTCAAGATAATGGTTCATTAACTTGACTTAATCATTTCATATTATATTCAAAAATCCTAATATCACTTTGTACTCCATCAATATATACAACTATAATTTGTCAGTATATAATTTTTAAAAATAGAACAATCCAGACATTTCTAGTTAATGAACATACGAAGATCAACAAGTCATCCATCTGAGTTTTGGAAAAGGTAAAAATCTATTGTCCATTGTTTGCACTGAGCATTTGCATATTATATATTTATCATACTACTTATTTCCACTATAACAAAGGGACTCATCTTGAACTTTTATTTTTAACAGCTGCACTTTTTATTCAAGCAGTTAGCTAATGTTAATATACCCTCAATAAGCATAAAGAAATATATGTATTTTTGCCAGAAATATGTCCTCTCAGGTATACTTCATGGTTTAATCCTTATGCTTGCATGCAAAGAGTTGTATTGTCCCTATTGTGAAATAAGAAAACCAAATCCCAGAACATTACAAGTCAGGTCTGTCTCCCAAACCACACTCCATTTCACCTCCATCCCCTGCTTCCCAATCCTTCTCTTCCTTTTGTGATATTACCCTTTGGCCAATATATTGTTTTGCCTTGGTGACAGGGAGGAGATTTTCTTTTTTTCTTGGACACATCATTAATGAGCTAGTATAACTTGCCTTACATGTCACAGACAGTTGCCAAATAGAATTGCAATTCTTCCAACCAGGTGATGCTGTATGTTTTTAAAACCCAAAGCAAATATCATAGTGTGCACTGCCAGTGGGCTGCTCTTTGTTAGCAACATAAAAAGAAGTCCATTCCTCTCCAAGGATTGCAGCCTCTTTCCCTTTTTGCAGCACAGCACACAAGACAGCAGAGAGGCTGTAGCACTATTTATGGAAGTCATTTACGATTGCTCTTGGACCTTCAGGCAGTCAGTTCTGCCTGGCTCCACTCACCACCTCCAGGAATCCTGTCAGCCCGTCGCACTCACATCAGATGCATTAAGCCTTCATTTTTATTGTCCTACTGGTATCTTATCACTATTGCTGCAATAAAGAGTTTTATTTCAGAACCAAACAATTATTTGCTAGGATATGTTGGAGCTAGGAAATTGGTTTGTACCTCATCGAGCAGGAAGAATGCTGTCTTGCTGCACCATTGCTTCCTGGAGGCAGAAAGGGACAGATAAGAATTAAAATGCCTTCTATCCAGAGAGTTGTTAAAATGGGTTTTGATTAAGCACAGAATCTTTTCAGAGGAGCTAAAATAATAGGCAAGGAAGCAGGTAGATAAATTGACACTTAAGACCAAATATTCAAATTCAAAGGCTATATTTGTATCTGCTATGAATTCAGAGAAGGAAGAATCATTGCCTTCTCTGCTTGCATATATAATAGTTTGCTGGATTCTTCTACTTGAGCTCAATCATTCAACAAGTAATTAATTAATTGCCTTCTGCTTGGAACTGGGGGCTTCCCAGTCATTTGATGGAGAAAGGCAAGTAAACAGGTCATTCTACCACAGGGTGATGTATATTCTGCAGGAGATTTAATTGGGGTTTCACAGGATCCCACAGTTGCATATCTAGCTGTGCTTAGGAAGTAGGGACAAAAAAGATTTTCATGTGACTCCTAAATTGGGTCTTGAAAGACATTTAGAAATTAGCTAGCACAGACTGAGGAAAGAGAATATAGTAGAAAGAGGAAAGAGAATATAGTATTAGGGAATACACAAATATTTCAAAATAACCAACAAAGCAAAATACAGCCACCCTGTGATCACACTGTTCACATCCTTAAAACTGAATTTATTGCCCCTCCTGAACCCCAAGCTTTCTATTCTCTTGAATTTCTCTCTAGACACAATACTTTGGGTTCCCTTTTGATTTTCCTTTTTGCCTCACCCTGCCATCTAATCACTAAATTCTGCCTCTTTCAACCATACAGCACATTTGGTCTTCATCTCCTCCCTCCTCGTCCAGTTGCCAGTCCCCTAATCCAAGCCACTCCTGCCTTATTCCTAGACTGTGGCAAGAGTTGTCTGTGTTCTGTTGCACAAACACATTCTGCTGACAGCTTCTTTGAACTTGATCATGTTCTTCTAAAACATAAAGCCCGTCCTCAGCCTAACATGTAAGTGAATCACAGTCTGGCCTCGTTTGCTTTTCTAATCATAGCTGACTATGTGTACCTGTATAACCCCTCACTGCCATCAAGTGGCCCTGCCCATTCATTAGATTCCCCCACCTAGAGTCTTTGTTTTCAAGATAACCTATGTTTTAAATTCCCGGACTGAATCCTGCATAATCTTAAACAGATCATTCATCCTTTCCACTCAGCCTAAGATAATCAAACCATGTTTATTTCTCCATTTCTCCATTCCAAGAACAAGTATGACTTGATGTTTTAAAAACAATTTTAGTAAAGAAGGAAAAGAAATATTTATTTAGAATTTAATAAATACCAAATTACTTACAGCTCTATGTGTTAAGTGTTACTTAGTCTCTAAGGAAACAGGAAGTCAAAAGAAGGTAAAGATCATTATGTTGATTTGGGTTTAATGTCTGTAAACCCAAGTCAGCATAAAACAAAAAGTTTAATTTATCTCGATTATACCTTAGCCTCCAAGTGTCACCTTTTCAAATGCATATACCCTGAGAGTTGACAGTATTCAGTCATTTATGGACTGCTGAATTTTACTTGTTGGCTTGTTTCTGCCTGGTCACCTGGAAAAGAGGATTCTGGAGTTTTTCTGGAAAGACTCATTTGGAACACAGCATTCACTCAGAAAGACAGCTTTGGCCATGTGTTGAAGTCAGAATCTTCGCACATAAAGAACAGACAATGAGAGTGCTTGCCATGGAGAAAGGAAAAACGAAATTCAGAGAGCAGAGAAAAACAAGGTAAGAAATATAACACATTATCCTTTGGTGTCTGAACAATGCTACCTGTGGTCATAGGAACTTTCAGAAAGTATTATATGTCACACTTAACTTCTGAAGGTCCCGATGACAAAGTGGATTAATCCTGTCACAAACTTGATAAAATCATATAGCAATAATATTATATAATAGGGAAGGCACCAAAGAGCTGAGTTCTAGCCAGTTTCAAAATATTCCACCTAATCTTAGACACTGCTCCTGCATTGGCAACTATAACCAGGTATAGTGCTGTTATGGCTTGTATCTAGATGTCCCTGCAAAGCCTCATGGGTTGTAGATGGGGCCTTTTGGAGGTGGCTGGATCTAAGGCACGTGATGCTGGGACTAAATTAATTGTGTGATGCTGAGACTAAGAGTGTGTGATTACAAATTAGCCCACTGATTGGTTTAGCATTGTTCTGGTAAGGATGATCGGAAACCCCAGCCTGGGTGTGAGTGGCACTACCCAAAAGGCAGGCAGCCTGCATGGATATAAAGGGACATAAAGGGACATAAAGGGACAGGTACCCTGCATGGATAGAAGGCAGCCCTGCTGCTGCTACTTCTGCTGCTTGCTACCTCGCTGCTTTGCTGCCTTCCGCCTGCCCTGCCATACAGTCTCTCCTCTGCAGTCCCCCTCTGCCGTGTCACCCTGCCTGGAGCCAGCTGAATGAAATGGAATGAAAGCTCCACAATCTGTGGGCTGAAATGAACCTTTCCTCCTTTAACTTTGGGTATCAGGTATTTTGTGTCTGCAATGAGAAAAGTAACTAAGACAAATGCTACCTACTCTGCTTATCTCATTTACCAGAGTGAAATGTCCACACAGATGTAAACATCTAACTGGTTGCAACATGTGACAACACATAAAGTGTTGTAGTTATCATAGCCAACAAACCGTAATATAGACATAAAGCATCCACTCATGTTCTGCATAACTAGAAACCATTTCGAACTTCCTAATGAAAATCTGGATCGTATGTGGTGACCCTTCAAAAGGATTTACAGACATTTCCTATGATCTAGAAGTGAGTAATTGTCAAATTTATAATATAGAACCCAAAGCAGATTCAGAGGTCATCCAGTCACCCATGAGGGATGTGACGGTAACAACATTTTCAGTTTGAACGATCAAATCCAAGTGTGTTATTATCTACAGGTGGAGCACACTTGTGGTTTTGCTCATTCTCTCTCTGCATCTTTCCTTTTAAAAAGCACTGAAGCATATAATTACTTGATTTTTCACACAAATGGCCAATCGTCTCAAATAACAGGGAGATGAGGCAAATTTAATTCTGAAAGCACAATTTCTGTGCCTGCCATTGGAAACATGTGCATTTGACTTATTTTTGTTTGATTCAGGTGAACACATTTTTAAAAGTTAAAATAGTCTGATTTGCTTATTTTTAAAAATTCTGTTTATAGATGAGCCTATATTTGCACTGTGTTTTAGATGTGTCCTGAGCCACTGTGTTGGAACAGAATCAGGATAGCTACAGTGAAAACCAGTACATTTAAAGGGTGGTCTTGCAAGTTCTTTAGGACTGAAACTTGTCATTGCTAATTCTAAGTACCAAGTGAAGTAGAAAAGGGCAATGTTTAGAAAATACTTTCATTGCAATCATGTTGAAGGTCTCTGGGCTGTGGATGTTTAATAAATCCTCCCCAATGACATATGCAGAAGGTAAAATGCCAGAAGATGAATCAGCTTCTTTACAGTTCAGATCCTCTAGCAACAGAAATATTCTAATGCCAACACTTAAAAGCTATTAGAAACAGTGAAATAAATCCTCACTCTAAAAGGAATCTTGGTGACATTATGTATAATTTTTTGACACCAAATGGCATTAGGCCTTCCCTAGGCATTTATTTTTCATTATCCTGCGTCTCGTATTACCCTGCAAGAAAATATTAACAACCGAGAAATTCATCAGTTCCTGACCTTGAAAAATTCTAGCTACATGATTTTATCTTTAAAGATAGAGATAGAAAGTACTGAATGACTCTAGAAACAGACATCCCTGGGTTCAAAGAACAGATCTTTCTCTATTATTTACTATGTAACATGTTAGAAGTTCCTTGATTTCATTAACTCCGATATCTGATATATAAAATGGGGGTGATTATGCCTACCTACCAGATAGGATTATTCGGAGCATAACACTATTTGAAGGCATGGTGTCTGAAGCTAACCTATCTGAATTTCAGCCCTACGTGAAAGCCACTTAGCTGCGTGACCTTGGACAAGCACACAACCGTGCTCTGCACCAACGCTGCCATTTACAAAGCGAGTCTCCTAGGATTTATGCGTGATAAGTAAGATATGGAATACCACTAAGGTCATTAGGGCTAATAAACTTACAAAATGCTCAAATATATTTGAATTCCAGGAGGGAAAAGAAACAAATAACTTTTAGTCTCATACTAAAGAATATTTGCTTTTTATCAGAAATTTAACTAGGCATCCTGTATTTTATTTGTGTCTTGGACCATCTCACCACAATACATATGAATGCATAATATTTATTATAAAATCATTTATGTCACAAAGATAATATTCCTTGCTTAGAAAGATATAAAGTTGCATGGAAGAGTTGGTCTTCTCAAGGAAAACAGGTACACAGAGAATAGGTAAACCAAAGATATACAAGGTAGTTTTGTTTTATCTGCTGATATTGATTAAAATAACATAAATAATAAGCTCACCAACAATTCTGTATTCTACATATAGAAAAATGTCAGTATATACTGAATTTTATATATATACAATATAAGACCATATTTAAATTCCTGAGTACAAGAGTAAGCACAAACAAACTGGCCAATAAATGAGAAGCACTGATAGAATTTCACTATTTACTATGCCTCTCTTTGTAGTCTGGTTCACAAGAGGGCTAGAAATATTATTGTCTCAATAATATTTTCACCATGCACACTACAATAATCAGGCCTCACTTATCACATTACCTATTTATTCAATTAATGCCAACCACGTGTCAGCCACAGGAACAGGTTCAAAAAGCATGAAAAGGCTAAACACTGAAGTTGGGAGTGTTCTCGCCAGAAGTAGGGAGAGCCCCACCCATCTGCAAAATCATTGTTAAGACTGAATATGAAGTTTAGATATTCTGTACTGTGTCAGTACTTTACTGCTACAGGTCTAGAAAATGAAACTGCCATTCTTTTTTTTTTTTAACCAAGAACATGTATTAGTACATTGTATACATGATGATCACATTCATCATAGTAATTTTGTACCTGTACATGATGTACCTTGGTTTTTCCCCCTCTTCCCCACCCCACCCTTCTGCTCCCTTCTTCCCTATTTAAAGCAGGCTTATTTATATTTTTCCATTTTTTCCCTTTCCCCATTCTTTCCCTTTGCCCTTCCTAATTTTCCCCCTTCTCCATTTCTAGTTCTCCCCTGAAACTGCCATTCTTATTACTATTCACATTATTTTTGCCAATTATAATAGCTAAAACTAAGCCATCTTACATATACTTACTGTTTACCTGTGTTCTTTAAGAAAATCAAATTTTCTATGTAATTTTACAGCTCACTGAGCAAGTAATATTTTCTTTGAAATGTTGTTAATTCTGTAACAAATATTAAAGTAAATACTGCATAGTATTATGTGTTGTAGTAAGTTAGTCCAATATGCCTTTCAGACAATAATCAAAATTCTTTCTACATTACTAAAAATGATTCTGGCTATATAAAGATAAACTGAAAATGACAGTATCTCACACAACATTTCATCTATTGGTGCAACCAAAATACTTTTGACTTAATTGGAAAGCTAGAGGTTAGTTACATGCTTATTACCTGAATTTTTCTTTACAAGTTTTGCATGTTTCTCTTACTATGCAATTGGTGAAATGAACAGAACACAAGAACCTTACTGCATACAATCTGTGGTCCTTATCTGTGCATAAATTTCCAAAGGAACATGACAAATGAAACACTGCATTCAATATTGTCATAAAGTATGGATACTGGAAAATTCTTTAAAAATTTTGAGATTCAGAGACTTGTTCGTATTACACATAGTTATACAGCTGTCATAGAAGAGTCACAGCAGGTGGCATTCATTGTCAAGCAGCTAATCTGTGACAGAGTCTGACTTGTGTTTCATGATGCTTTTGCTTCATGGCTTTAGCATCTGTTGCAACGGAGTGTTAGAAACAGGAGCTCCTGAGTGACAGCACTCTGAGTCTGCCTATCACCAAGCAGCCACCCACCTGGAAAACAGCTTTTAAAACTGTAGTTGGAATATACTGGCTCTAAAATGCAAACATTTCTTCTAGTCTCAGGCAATAGTATCTGGCTCTCAAAATTGTTGTATCTGGAGTTTTCAGAGTGAGACCGAAGAAGTATTTGTGCAGTAGGGTGAATGTTGAAATGTGTTCTAGAAAGCTTGACAATATTGATGAGCTTTTCTGGTCAATCAAGGTTGACCTAAAGTTTGCCTAAAGTTTGAGGAAATGTTTGAACTAGCAGAGTTATTCCAAATATGAGATATGCATAAAGAGACATTAAATATTCAACTGAAGACAAAATGTTCAGTTTTGTTGCAGGCAAAGGACATTGCTCGCTACAATATTAATTAAGTGTTGCTGCCTCTGGATGGGTTGCAGAAGAAAGCCAGTCTGGGGCATGAGGGGAAGAATACACAACATGAGGGGACGTGGTGCTGTGTCTGTGACGTAACTCTGCTCCCCAGTGACTCTCAGAAATATTTGAGACCTCCTGTGTTCACACAGATTAAAGGCACTTGGTACTTTAGGAAAAACAACCTGGTCCTCCCTCTATCCCACCCACACCTGAGCAGGTGGGAGACTTTGGAAATGTCTGGTTATCTTTGCTTTATCTCCCAAAAATCATTTCAGCAGGAAAATATTTACATCCGAAGGAGCTCTGTCTGCTCTCCTATGAATTCCACCTTCTCTTTATTCTCCTCACAAACTCAATCATTTCTACTGTTTCTAAATCACCACTTTTGTTCAGTTACACGGTTAAAGATGACTTCACTTTGCTATGCCTTCATTTACTCTGATCTGATTGTTGAAATTGTTTCCCATCAATGCGCTCCATGCTTTGTTTCTGCCTTTTTTTCTTTTTCCAGTGTGGAGGGCAGTAGGAAAGGCAGGAAGGAGCAGGTGCTTGGGGAAAAGTTCCAAATGTATTCAAAACTGAAACAAAAATGAAGGAAAATATGCACTCCCAGATTTTTGCATTTTTAATATTTTCATTCAAGAGCAGAGCAGTGTTTTTGTTGTGCCATTTGCTTAGACTCCTTTCACTATTTGTCTTGCACAGCAAGTTGTCTTCCTTCCTTCTTCTTCTCCCACAGAAATGCTACAGTTTGTTTAGTGGTCCTCCAGGATCCTCCACAATACACCGTGCTGCCTACCAGCCAGCTTCTGTGTAATCACCACTAGACGAATTGCCTGGGCTACAGATGTTCCACTAATTATCTTTTCATCAGCACACTATGCAATCCCACTTGTGTCCCTCAGCACCCTCACTCATTACAATAATAATGTCCTGTTCCCTTTCTATAGCGTCTCCATTCTGTAGGACTCCAGAGTGCTCAAGAAAAACAAGAATTGCTCCCTATTTCCCCTGAAAGTAGTTATACATTCCTGATGCTATCAAGGAGCTTCTCATATAGTTAGGGGGAAAGACACAGAAAGAAGTCAGCATTATAAAATATGCAACCTGGATATAACTGAGGCAGCGTAGGGCCCATGTTCTATGTCACATTAACGTAAAAGAAAGTACAGTCTTAAAGAACAACTGAAAGTAATTACAATTTTTATGTGACCTAATAAAAAGTAATCTCAACATATACATGAGTCGTGCAACTTCTTGAAGAATACCCTCCAATATACTTTGTTATCTGCTTCTTCATGTTTACTGCTTATTCCTGTCCCCTCCCACAAGCACACAAATTCTGTAAAGGCAGGAAAGTGTGTCTGTTCATTGGGGAATTGGGGCTCATGATACTCACAAAGTAAATACTTGATGAATGAATAATTACCTCACCTTTCATACCCACTATTCCGACTGAACGAATCTGCTCCTCAGAGCTCACCACAAAAAGTTCCCCAAGACCAGCCTTCAGATGACTCTCCTCACTGAATCACAGCTATAATAAATCTATTTTATCTTCTCTTTGAGTCAGTTTGGGTGCTTAAAAGGAAGTAGGGAAGGCTTCTGCAACTCTTCCAGAGTTTTTGCTTCAAAACACTTGATTTACACCTATGGAATACAGCATATATCACTATAATTTCTTCTGTGTTTATTTCAGAGTCACCTTCACCACTAGAATGTTCAAGTCTTCAGATGCTATGTTCAATTTTGGACGCCCAGCCAGTGCGTACCTTTGGAGGAAAAGGGTGCTCAATAACTGTTGAAAAAATAAGTGAATAAGCTATACTCATATAGGGACAAATTTTTAAGACCTAGAGACTCACATTCTTGAACTAATTAGTTCTAGATTGAAAGATGCAACGCCTTTGAATAAGTTAGAAGATGGGTATGATACGCTTAAAATAGGAATTATCATATTGTTTCTAGTATTACTTTTGATTTTCTTAAACGTCAGGCTTTTATCTAGATGAAGGTAAAGAGAAAGTTGATATCACTGTTGAGAAATATTTTCTTTCTCAGTGTAATTTTCTAAAGTATGGAACATGAAAACAACCCAGTCTACATACAACTCAGCATATGGGTTTCTTGTTATTTGTGCGTTGTAAAATTGTACGATAAGACGTGTGTATACATGTCAATTATAAACGAATAAAAGATATTTCAGTCTTTGGGGTCTCAGACTGTGGTTTTATTAGTTTTATAAGCAAAACAAAGACATATTTGATACTAAGAGGTAATGTTCCATAACATCAGAATTCTTCCTCACTCTTTCAGGCCACGAATCAAGCAAGAAAATCAAACAGAACCTTGACTCAGCCTGATTGGCTATTCCAAGGTCTCACTGTCCGCAGCGCTTTCCTTAATCAAACAGAAAGGAGGAATGCAGAGGAGGTTTTAGTTTCCTTTAAAAAGGATAAATTCCTACAAAAGAAACGTAGAGCAGGTAGCAACTGAGAGCCAGTGGAGACTGTCTAAGCAACACACACACACCACGAAGCTTTAGGTGACTAGGGAAGACTTCTTCAAACTCACAGCCACCAGTTAGCAAATATCAATTAATCATTATAACTTGATATCTGAGGAAATAAATGGAGTCTTCACAATGTAAGGTACAAATCAGGAGCAACCCACAGAGCAGCTGATAAAATTGGGTATGGATTTTAGTGAAAGCACTTTCCAAAAGCTTTTGCTTAGTACTTAATCTGATGAATTCCTCTCCAGTAAGTTGCTCATATTTTCAAAGTTCTTTGCTTCTCCCGCTATCCCCATTTACTTATTTATTTATTTACTTATTTAATTACTTGTAACACTGGGGATTGAACCCAGGACCTTCACATCGAATTCCATCCCCAGCCCTTTTTCCCGTGTCATTTTGAGATGGAGTTTTGCTAACTCATTGAACTGCCCAGGTTGGGCTCCAAGTTCCAGGGCCCTCGCCTTGGTCTCCCAGAGTGCTGTGACTCCAGGAGGGCGCCACCACGCCCTGCTTCTCCTCACTTTTGAAAAATATGCCACTAGTCACGGGTGCTCCCACCACAGTTTATTTCCCTGGATCTCTGGACTCGATTTCCTCAGAAGAATGTGGAACAGAATGACAGTGTCCCTGGTACACATTTGGCTATAAGAGGCACTGTGTGTTTCCGTTTACCCTTCAAATTCTGCTGCCAACATGGGAAGAATCTGCCTTGACTTTCCAGCTGGACCGAAAAGGATGAGAACTGTATGGAGCTGACTTTGTCCTAACAAATAGTTCAGACACAAGCCTTGCTGGTCCTAAGCCCAACCAGCCACCGCCCAGTCAATCACAACTGGAGAGCCATTAATAGAAAGACGTGAACAAGAATTCTTATCCCTAATTATCACTCTAAAAATCTTTAATAAAGGACTACATTTAGTTTTTTGTAACTGGATTCCTTGCCAAAGATAGTGAAGAAAGTGAGATTGTACAAAGGTGAGAGTACAATCACCTTGGAAAGAGGTGGAAGAGCTAAAGCGTATGTGCTTTCGTTGAAAGAGCTAAAGAACATATGAATTTAAAAAAAAAAAAAAAGCCAAATCTGTAGGACAAATGAAAGCGTGTCTATCTGTGATTTTTGGCAAATAGACCTTAAGGGAAAAGGATAACGTTGTGACTCAGTTTACTGTCACCACGGATTCTGGCTACAGTTTGCCACCCGACATAACTGAACAATTACTGAGAATATTTCTTTGTGAAAAACACATTTGTTGATTTTCACAATTGTACTTCTGGAAAAATTAGATTTAGTGACAATAGGGCAAATTTACTATGTGGTAATCGTCTTAGTTGGTTTGAGCTGCTGAGACAAAATACCATAAGCTAGCTAGCTTATAAACAATAGAAATCGATTTCTCACCATTTTGGAAACTGAGACGTCCATGATCAAGGTGCTCGTAGACTTGGCGTCTGGTCAGGGACTGTTTCATGAGCCGTATATAACACCTTCTCTCTGTGTCCTCGCATGATGGAAAGGAAACCCTAGATCCTGCAGCCTACCCTCATTCACGGAGGCACCGTCTTCCTGACATAGCCACTTACCAAAGGCTGACTTCCTCATAGTATCACATCAAGGATCAAGTCATAGCGTACAAATTTTGAGGGGACACAAACATTCAGACCATGGCAGACGCTAAAATTGTAACTGCTGCAAGAATATTTGGTAGTCTCAGGAGCCAAGATGACTGGATCCGAGGAAGCACAAAGTGCACTTCCCAACAAGGCAGCACTACATAAGCTGCCCCCTCAAGCCTCCATCTTCTTAGAGGAGGATGAGTAGCAGAAGCTGAATTAACTGAGAAAACCCAGAAGCAACTGACAGCAACCTGAATTGTGTACAATTAAGTTTCTACCGTGAAACTGAATGGTCCTTAACAATGAAATTAAGTCCAGTAATGTGAAGACAAAGTAGTTTGATACACTTGAGTAAGTGCCTTATAAAATCTTTATATGTACATCAAGTACCTACTACATGCAAGCAATGTGCTGGGTGTTTGCAGGATGTAATACTGACTCAGACACCATCCTTGAATGAATCTAGTTTGGACAAATAAATGATCCCATAAAGTGATTCTGTCAAGGTGCTCAAATGTCTGACATAGCATGTCTCCCTTTCTCACTGGTTAAGTTTCATTCATTTTACAAGCTGCATCTCAGGGATTACTTCTTTCATAAGTCCACTCCTGACTCTCCCCGTTCAGGTGCCTGGCAGTGGACAAACTCAGAAGTTGAAGGTTTTACCCATGTAATCGCAAGATAGCTACCCAGGGACACTGAACATACTTCCTCCTTAGAAAAAAAGATCAAATTTGGAGAAAAATTCTGAGAATAAACAGCTGCTAGACTATTTTGAGGACAGCACTGAAGTATAGTACAGATAAAATAGAGAAACTGTGAAGCATGGAAACTCCAAATGTCCTAGTAAAGAAGGGAATGAAGTGTCTTGTGTTGATTGTCCCATTGTCCAGATTTTGGTACTGAAGTTTTTGGTGCTGGGGAATCCTGCAGTTCTCCTGGTCCACAAACCTAGCTGGGGAATGGTCAGGGAGGATGCACTACTGCACTACTCCAGAAAGGGGACTCAGTTTACATAATACCCACCATGACTCAGGCCGTGTGGCACTATTGGGAGACCACATTCAAACAGGACCCACCCCTGCTACTGTGCACAGAGACACTCCTAAGCCATTAGAGAGACTGTGCCTCTATATAAAAGATGGTTAGTTGCATACTATGCCAGACAGATGCCCTGCTCCCACTGCCATGCATGCTGCATCATACCCCCCGGGCAACTAGAGTGACTCTAGCCCTCCCTGAGCCTCCACAGACTGACATATGTGCTAGACATCACAAAGGTATTCAGCTCCATAGTTGCTCAAGCTCCGTGCACCTCCCTGGAGCCCCTGGGATCTCCACCCTTACTCCCACACCACCCATATTAAAACATTTGATTACAGCTGAAAGAGCTACATGAAGATTAAACTATGTTGCTCAAGTGGAATCAAAACCAATGTAGGACAACAAATTCAGCAGCTATATGCCAACCAATTAAAAACCTAGAAGAAATTAATAAATTTGTGGATATATATAATTACCAAAATTAAACCATGAAGACATAGAAAACTCAAATAATCAATAAAGAGTAATGAGATTCAATCAGTGATTAAGTTTCCCAACAAAGCAAAGGCCAGAACCAGGTTTCACTACTGCATTTTACCAGACTTTTAAAGAACTAATACCAATTCTCATCTAAGTTTTCAAAAACACTGAAACAA
The DNA here is from genome assembly GCA_004026905.1 of Hystrix cristata. NCBI lineage: Eukaryota > Metazoa > Chordata > Mammalia > Rodentia > Hystricidae > Hystrix > Hystrix cristata. Next base: position 13,561 of record PVJO010006158.1, read on the forward strand.
AAAGGAAACTTCCAAATTCATTCTGGGCCTAACATTACTCTCCTGATACCAAAACCAAATAAGAATACACACACACACACACACACACACACACACATACACACACACACACACACACATAAAACTATAGGTCAAGATTCCTGATTAAATTAGATGCAAGAATTCTAAACAAAATACTATAAATTGAATCCACAGCACATTGAAAATTTCATATTACATGATCAAATGGGATTTATCCTGTAGATGCAAGAAAGATCAACATCTTCATTTATTTATTAATAAAGTGATACAGCAATTGAATGAAAAATAAAAACCTTAGAACTATAGATGGAGAAAATACATTTGATAAATCTAAACAGCCTTTCATAATAAAAACTCTCAACAAATAATGTATAGAAAGAATATACATCAATACAATGAAAGTTATATATGACAATCCCATAGCCAGCATCATACCAAATGGGGAAAAACTGAAAGCTTTTCTTCTAAGATCTGAAACAAGACACAGATGTCCACTTTCATCTGCCTGATTCAACATAGCACTGGAAGTCTTAGCCACAGCAATAAAACAACAAAAAGAAATAAAAGACATAACATTAGGAAGGAAAAAGTCAAGTTATTCTTCTTTATAAACAATGTAATTCTGTATATAAGAAAACTTGAAGACTTTACCAAAAGACTAATAGAACCTGATCAAGTACAGTAATTCACTAAAGTTGAAGAATATGAAAGCAGTACATGAAAATCAGGAACACTTTCATACAGCAATGATATTGCAGAGCAAGAAATCAAGAAAACAATCCTATTCACAGTAAGTTCAAAAATATAAAACACCCAGGAGTATGTTTAACCAAGGAGTGAAACTTCCAATGTAAATTGCAAAACAGTAATGAAAACACTGAAGAAGATACAAAAAGACGGAAAGACTTCTCGTGTTAATGATTGGAATAACTAATATTGTTGAAATGTTCATACTGTCTCAAGCAAGTTACAAATTCAATGCATTTTCCATCAAAACACCAATGACATTCTGCATAGAAGTAGAAAAACAATCATAAGTTTATCAAAGCAAAAAAACATCCAAATAGCCAAAGCAATTTTGAGGGAAAAAATACAAACTAGAAGTATCACAATACCTAATCTCAAGACATACTGTGGGACAACAGTAGTCAAGACTGCATGATAAAAAAAATAAAAATAAAAAAAAAAAAGACTGCATGATCCTGGCATAAAAACCAACACACTGACCAATGGAACATGCTAGAAATCCCCACGTCTTGCACTGAGTATATATTATATGTATCCACAAATTTGACAATTCCTCCTAGGTTTTTAATGCACTACAGCCATTTGATACTCAAAAAGTCACCCAAAAAAAATACATTGGCAAAAAGAGAGTCTATTCAATATATAGTGTAAAGAAAACTAAATATCTATATATGGAAGAGTGAAACATGGCTCCTATCTTTATACACAAAACTCAATTCAAAATGGATCAAAGACCTAAATGTACGGCTATAACTGTGAAGCTGTTAGAGAAAAACATAGTGGAAACTCTTCAAAATGTCAGTACAGGCAAGATTTTCATGGATAAATCCCTAAAAGCATGGATGACAAAAGCAAAAATACACAAATGAGATTGCATAAAACTGACACGCTTTTGCACAGCAAAAGAAATCATCAAAAGAGTTAAGAGACCACCACAGAATGGGAAAAAATATTCATAAATTTTAAATGAGCAAATGATCTGAAAAGATATTTCTCAAAAGAAGAAATACAAATGATCAACCAATATCTAAAGAAAAATATTCAACATCACTAGCCACCAGGGAAACATAAATCAAAACCATGATAAAATATCATTTTCCCCAGTCAGAGCGGCTATTTCCATAAAGCAAACAAATAAATAAAGCAAATTCTAGTGACAACATAGAAAAAAAGAAACTCTTATAAACTGCTGGTGGGAATGTAAATTAGTACAGCCATCATAGAAAACAGTATGGAGTTTCCTCAAAAATCTAAAGATAAGCCTACCATATTACCAGCTGTCCCGCTTCTGAGCATATATCCAAAAGAAATGAAATCAGAATATCAAAAGAAATATATGCATGCTCATATTTACTGTAACACTATTCACAGTAGCCAAGAAATGGATAAAGAAAATGTGATGACTATATATAGTAGAATATTATTTGGCAATAAAAAAAAAAGATTGGCATCCTGTTGTATGCAGCAAAATAAATAAAGCTAGAGGACATTAGCCTAAGTGAAACAACCCAGGGACAGAAAGACAAATACCACATGTTCTTTCACATATGTGGGAGCTAAAAAAGTTGATCTCAAAGAACAAGACTTCTTAGCTTTATTCTGAGACAAACTAAAAGTGAGATCAGGAACAAGTTTCTCCTCTTTTCTGTTTCTTGCTGAAATGAAGGAAATTAACTGGATAATTTCTGACTTCCTTTCCAGGAATAATAACCCAACAAAATACAAATACAAGTGAAAGAATTTTTTTTTAGAAATTTTAATCAGGGAGAGAATTTGGAAGGGAAGGAGTCGATAAAAGAAGGAAAAGTGTGGAAGTAAAGGAGCAAAAATTGTCTTCTAAATTTTTTAGAGTGGATATATGTTACTCAAGTGGATATTCCCATTATAACATGTAGATTGTTACATTTTCTTAATTCCATGATGTGTTCTTGATCCCACTAGCTAAAACCCAAACACAGCAGTTTGTAATCCAATTCACACTGACAAAATGTAGTTAGAACAGAGAACTCAAACACTATCCCCAATGAAAACTGGAAATAGGAGGTAGAATCATGCCACACAATATTCCTGAGACATATGTGCAGTGATTTTTATCAAACCTGCCTTATTTCCTTTGATTTTGCTATTCCTGACCTATTAATCCTAGCTGTATTCAGTCCTAAGCAAATAAAAGTTACCCTTGGTTACCGCGGGTCTCATTTTGTTCAGCAAAATGATATATCACTATACACTGGTATCTTCTCTGTGTGAGAAAGTTCCCAATGTTTAGAAAAGACAATACGATCCATCTTTGTCTAAACTTTTTAAATGTTTATGTAGTGTGTGAACACAATGTTATTGAACCAGGTACAGATTACAACATTCTTTTATTTTCCAAATAAGTATGCACTGGTATAGTTTGGAGAACCTTGGGGTCTAATTATGTTAGTTTAGACTGGGGTGCTAACTTGCCATGAAGTCAAGAAATAACCCAGGAAAGTCTGCAGATCTGTCACATTCCCATCAAACAGGAATTCATACTCAGTGACAAATTTCTTATGCACATGACAAATTAAATACACATGGTCAATTTACCATGTACAATTTAAAATCGATGTTATACATGTGCATATTACATATTATATATAAATTTATATATGTATTATTTATATATTTTATAAACATGTTCTAATTATTATGCCAGAAATGATAAAGAATGCTATGTAAAATAATGCCCAATTTCTACAGTCAAGGAACTCACAAACTAGTTAAAGAGACAAACTATAGAATCATTTTCTATATAAAATAATAATAAAATAAGATTTAACATATATTGACTCCTCATAAATATTAGCCACTATTGCATAAATTTTACATGTGCTGAGTTATTTAGCTGACACACGAGCCTTATGAGATAGGTGCTTATTATGACTTACATGTAGATGTCCCCCGAAGCTCATAGGTGGGGCTTTGGGGAGGTGACCGAATCTTGGCGTGTGATACAGGATAATGGGTATGTGATGCTTGATTAGTCTACTAATGGGTTTACAGCAGAGTGTGACATTGGGAGGTGAAGCCTCATGGGCCTCTGTGGGTGTGCCCTGAAAAGGTGTATAAACATATCCCTCCTCCCCCTTGATGTCACTGCTTCCTGCCGTGCCATGGACTGTTTCTCCTCTGTGATGCCCTTCTGCCATGCTGTCCTGCCTTAGGCCAGCTGACTATGAACTGAAATCTTTACAAACTGTGAGTCAAAATAAACCTCTCCCCTTCAGAGTTGCCAGTGCCGGGGATTTTGTCCCAGCAATGAGAAAGTAACTAAGACAGTGCTAGTATTAAATCCATTTTATAAATAAGGCAAATGAGGTATAGGAAGGTTAGATAAATCACACAGCACACAAGGGTCAGGGTCAGGGCTCTAAGATGGCACACACTAACCACAGAACCATGCTGCCTCAACACAACAGAAGAAAACCACAAAAACAAGGGAATACC